>BQNB010061679.1:0-20031 GCA_026074375.1 Tanacetum coccineum
ATAAGGCATTCAGTGTCAGTAAAGAGGACACTATTTTTCTTGTCACACATTTGTGAGACAGAGAAAAGGTTAAACTTAAGTTCATCTACAAAATAGACATCATCAAAGTCTAAATTAGCAGTTCTGATTTTACCTTTACCCGTTATTTTACCTCCTTTGGGATCACTTCTAAAAGCCATAAAGCCTCCACTATAATCTTCATAATCTGAAAGATAAGCTTTGTTGCCAGTCATATGGCTAGAGAAACCACTATCTACCACTGCATGATCCTGTAAACAGATCTCTGGATTGCCCTACACAAAAAAATAAGAGAAATCAGTATCTCTTAGGGACCCAAGCCACTACTGACTTGGAAATCCCTTTTGGGCCAGCATACTCAAACTTCTTGAGCATGAAAGATCCACTTTCTTTGGACACATGATCCATGTTATTTCCCTTAGGCTTCCAAACCCACCTTGACATCTTAAGAGCATTATCCATCTTACTCTTACCAGTATTAACTACTGCTCTTGTCCCAGCAGTAGTCATATTTTTAACCCTAGAAGTTTTAACATCTTGTTTTAAGTTCTTGGGTCTAAAAGCTGGTTTTGTGTAGTAAGTCCTCTTGATTGGTGAATATGAGGCTCTTGGTCTTACATTGTCTATTCTTGGGTAAATTGGTCTAATAGCACTACCAGTTTAGCAGTACTAACAGGCCTAGCAGTACTAATAGACTTAGCAGTATTAATAAGCCTAGCAGTATTAACAGTATGTACTTCTCTTTTCCCATTTGGCCTAACAGGATTAACCAAACCTGTCCTGGTTAGTACTCCTTATGGGATAAAAGTCCTTCTTGTTTGAGGGTATTTCAAATTATTTGAAAATTATTGTCGATTAACCCTTTTAGCATTATCCCATACTGGTTTGACCACCCTTTGACCAGTATTGACCACAGTTTTCAGCATAGGTTCTGGACTCTTTTTGTCATAAAAATTACAATCTTTGATCAAATGGTCAGTACTTTTACAAATAAATCAAGCTTTTATTTTCTAGCTTTTATTTTCTTAAATCCAATTCCTTCTTTCTGAGAATTTTGAACCATTTTATCAACTTGAGTTTTAACTGTTTGAGTCTCATTAGTCTTAACAGGACTAGTTGTGTTTACTTCAGACACATCATCCTCATCATTTGAGTTCCAATCCTTAATGATAAATTCATCTCTGTTAATCTTTGTTTTAGATTTTTCAACTTCATTTGTTTTACCTACAGTCTCACTAGTTTTAGATTCACTAGTATCATCTTTTGGCTCAGTTGTTTTTGACTCAATTATTTTCTTCCTAATGGCATATTCATCTAAAACTTGCAAATGATATGTCAGCTTGGGGTTAGGAAGTTCCCTGTTATAGGAGGGGGAATAGCATGATACTTATCTGCTTTAGAGAACCTATCATTTGCTGGTGTGAGCTCTTCATCACTTGATCTGTCCCAAAAAACACTCATACTAATCTCACTATCAGTTTCAGACTTGTTACTTATTTCATCTAATATCCTAAACCATTTTTATCTTTAGCACTCATTTAACTGTTGAGTAATTTATTAAGATCCTTGGATGATTCTTCCCATTTTTCTATCTTAACTTTCAACTCATCTCTTTCCTTAACAACTTTTTCTAGTTCCATTTTAAGGTTGTTGAGTTTTACTTCTCTGCACTTAAGCTCATAGTTTTAAAACTCATATTTTTCACCCCAAGCTAGTTCATTCTTTTCATGTCTAATTATTCTAGATTCTAGAGACTCTAAGGCTAACTCATAACCCTGAATTTCTAGTCTGGCTCTGCTATGTTTTTCTCTTTCACTATTATAGTTCTTTTGAAGAGTGTAGAAAATGTAGAGGGGATGGGGGGGGGGGGTGGAGAATACGGTTTTTTTTTAAATCAAACCTTTCGTATCAAACCCCGATCAACGCGACGTAAATGAAAAGTACCAAAACATATTCATGTCTAATGAAAGCATAGAATAACCAAGTAGTCACAACACAATCATAAACATCAAGAGTACATCAAACAATAGTTTAAACACAAAGCTCACACGTACTAAGCCTTAACTTTTCCGCAACTAAGATGTTTAGACTATGCGATGCATTCATGATCACAATCAACACACAACAAGCATATTATGCAAGCAAAAATGTAAAGACATAAATGTAAATAAAGGGTAATGCAAAATGTAAGAGGAAATGCAAACCAGACACGATGATTTATAGTGGTTCGGTCACGGAGCTCCTCTCCGCCCTACTCCACTCCCCAAGTACCCAACTTGAGAGTTACTTCACTAGATCAACAAGCTCCCTTCTTGGCGGAGAAAACCTTACACAACGTTGCTTACACTTTTTCCGGTACAAAGCTAAATACCGAGTTCTTACACACCGGGTAGAACCAACCCATCATCGCTTACACTTTTATCCGGTACAAAGCTAAATACCGAGTCCTTACACACCGGGTAGAACCAACCCAAACCCAACATGGAAAATCATGTGTTTTATGGCACAAACACATAAACCATCTAATTCCCCCTCTTCTGGGTGTACAAAATGTGATTACAATGATGATCCAAGACAATGTGTCTAATGGATACAAATGCCTAATCTAAATAAACTCCATTAATGGAAGCCTTCAAATGGATGATGATGATGATGAATGTGCATCTCAAATTATTGGATCTCATAAGTAAAAGCTTGGTGTGGATGAAAGGGCAAGATCTTCAAGGCTTGCTTTGGTGGATCATCATAGAAGTATGCTTACAACAAAATGAAAGTTAGAAGCATTATGATCATATGCAAAATGGAAGTGATTAATGAGTGTGTTTCTACATATCTAAATGTCCTAAAACTAGAGAGAAAGTGTGTGTAAAAGGGGTGAAAAAGTATGTTTTGAGTGATGAAAAACGGAGTGGAAAAACTCCTCTATTTATAGAAAAAGCTGAATGGCACCGGCGACACTGTAGCAATGGCACCGGCTTGAAAACCCAATGGCACCGGCGGATCCGGCCTACAGTAACAAAATCCAAATTTTGATTTGCAAAATCTTGAAAGATCTTATGTAATCTTGGAGAGATTTTTTTCAGATTTAGATGATGTAATGCATGATGTAAAAAGTCATTTTCTATTCTATTTTCCTAAAAAAAATAACTTGTATATTTAAAGTGTAAGTAAACTTTTGTAAAGTAAAATGTCTAGTTGAGTGCTTGTCAAAATAAAGTTTACTTGTTTAAATAAAATACTTGTAGATGCAAATGTGAAATGAGGTTTGATCATAATGCAACATAACAAACATGTACGAACCTGTGTTGTAACATACGAGGATTCGAGACGTCGAGGAGTTTGTTGTGTATGTTAGTAACAAAATATGATGACGAGTAACTTGTACATTTTACGTTATGTATTACAAGTTACATGTTTGTCATTATCAAAACAAAAGAGAATGTGTAGATTAAATATCGTAATATTTGCACTAACAATCTCCCCCTTTTTGATGATGACAAACAAAATGTGTAAACGTAATTATAATCGAATATGTAAAGTTACCTGTACCGCTAGCTACCTTTACTTTACCTTCTTCTATTACACTCTTCTCCCCCTTTTGCCCGAAGCAAAAAGGGTGTTCCTTGAGTTTATCTTCATTCATCCCAAAAAGACAAGCTTGCATCATCCCTAGTGAAGTTTATTTGCCTACTTCAATCCTTTATGATTGTTGAATCCTCTAGGTTATTTTCCTTGGTTTATAGCGGATCCTTGGATCAAATTTGAAAGCTTAACCTACAACATGGTTAGTTTCGTGCAACATATATAAAAAAATTATGAAAACTATATGATGAAGAAAATGACATCTTCGCAAAGGATTGTAGAAGAGTAAGAATGATGATGAAAAATGACATCTTCACGTATTTGGCAATTCCTTTCTTGAAGTGAATTACCTACACAAGATTTAGAAAGAGATGCTAGATAGAGAGAGATCAGTTGATTAGAAAGAAGATTAGATGAGAAAGGGTGGTGTGAAAATAAGAAAAATACTTTATTTATAGCCAAAATGCTCCCCCTTGACGAGTGCTCCCCCTAGATTAAGGTCAAGATATGATGAAAAATAATATGTACTATTTAAATGCTCGACGAAAGCTCCCCCTTGCTCGAGGGTGTCAAGTATGATCCTACAAAACAAAAATTAGTGCAATAACAGGTTTTGTCCTTAGACAAATATGTCATATACAACAAAATGTATAGACGACTTAATATGACGAATGCTCCCCCTTGCTCGAGGGCGTCAAAATGATCCTACAAAAAGAAAAAGAATGATGCAAACATCATCCTTAGATGAGTAAGCCAGATAGACCACAAGGTGTAAATGCTTGAACCTAAAAAGAGATGATGATGAGAATGAAAATTACACCGTAGACAAGAAATGTCCGAACACACTAAAGTTGTGTATTTGAACCTACACAACATATTATTGCAATATAACTTCGTCTTTCAGAGATCATGTATAATGAAATGTAATATATGATGCAAAATGTTTACTACACAAGAATGCAAATATTATTTCCAAACAAACTCCTAGAAAAGTGAACTAGATGTAGAATAATCTAAAAGGTGTAATCTAACACTTTCATCTCCGAGTGTTGTTTTGGTAACAGGCTGTTAAGGTTTGGGTTAAGGGTATGTTTGAGAATGAGACCAATTTCAATACAAAATTATGACAAAAGAGGGCTTACCGAAGTTTATTCAAGATATGTGAGAAGATAAGTTCGATGGGGTCCAAGATTATGGCAAGTGGTGAGGATTGTTTGGATGGAGAAGGTGAGGTGAAGGTTGAATCAATGGGTGGAGGTGTTGTTTTAGGAGTAGTCAATAAATCACTATTGCGATGAATTGGTGAAATGATCAGTGAAAGAGGGAAAGTCAAGATTGGAGAAGTTGGTAGAGGTCCCGATGTATAGTCCGATGGAGGTGAGAAAGGTTGGTAGGGAGGTGACGATGTTCGTGAATTGTTGAAATAATATGGCCTAGCGCTTATTTCTTATGTTTCTTTTGAGGCTGAACTTTGTTTTTCTTTAGGCATAGTGTAAGAAGGATGATGAGAGAAAATGAAGAATGAGTTCCTTTTATAGAAGAATTTTGAGAAGGTTTTAATGCATTATTTTACTTGTTTAGGAAGAATCTAATGATTAGATTATGTTAGAGGTTAACTTCTATTATTAAGGACTAAGTGATGTGACTAGGGACAAGGTGAGGTCAAAGGTGGTGGAGTTGATTTTGGAGTGGTCAACAGTTTGCTTGGAGAGATTCAGGTTATTCATTTAAGGCTGTTGCTCTCACTCTCATCACGTTTTCTCTGCAGAACTCTTCCTCCTTCCCGTTCCTTTCTACTCTAACTCTCTTCTAGCTTCTGTTGCATCTACCTTCGTTCTTCGATCTCTTTTCAGCTCTTCGCGAAGAGGTGATGGGAGAGATGGAATGAGACATATTTAGTGATGATGGAGGACGATTAGGTAGCCAGTTGGTAGAGATAGTGGTTGTTTTTTGAAAAGATTTATCATGATTATTTTCTCGTAATAGAGGCTTTAATGGATGACCAATATTGATAGACGCACGAAGGTTTTATCTCAAACACTTACCTTGTTGGTTGATGAAGAAAATTGGAGGAGATAGACATGATAAATTTATATGTAGTGAAGTATGGGCGAAGATGGTGATGAGACAATGCAGCATCTAACAATATATGCTCATTAGTGAATGGAATGATGGAATATGCATGATACATGAATGAGAGATATATAGATCTGGTGAAATGAAAGACAAAAATTAACTTGAAGAAAAATGGTCTTACAACCTACACAAAAGGAGTTAGTCCTACATAAAAATAAGAGCAAGAATATCATTTAACAACATGAAAGATCAAACATAACCAACACATACAGATGAAACTTGTCAAGTTATTATCACACTAAAGGACTAAACAAGCAAACTCCATATATAAGAACATATAAAAAATAGAACATGTTCGCAAATAGACACATAATTAAAAAAAACTCTTAAGCTAAGAGAGGAGGAGGGAAAAAGTTGAAACTAGCTTAAACAGTTAGTCTTATGGAAGAGATTCAACGTTAAACATTGATTTACACTATATCTAGACATAGACAAATCGTGATGCATGATTTAGCATAAAGATCAAGCATAAGAAATATAGTCAACATAACAAGCATATCAAGAATTCAAAACATAAATGATACAAGGAAAAGAACATTCATACCAAGAGCATGTTCTTTAATAGTTCAACCAAACACAAGTCATCAGGAAGAAGATCATTTAGATAGAAAAACAATTGCAACTAAACAATGAATGCGAAGATATTGCGACCGAAGGAAACAATAAGCACGAGATCTCATATGCATTTGAGTTCGATATCATTTGTCAAAAATAAGTATCAACCTTGTTGTATTGTTCATTCGCTTATTTGTCGATTTTGGTTCTTAATTAAAACAATAAGTTTTCAAAAAGAAGATTCTAAACTTCTACAAGTATAAAAATTGCTTTGACATAATATGAGTGCACAAGTAGCAAATAAATCATGTAACATTGACATATAAGGAGAAACAAGAGAATATCATGTAAACTATGATTGAGCATGCATAAACTAGAATGCCATACGAATAGAATAAAGGAATGCCAACAAGGAATAAGAAATATCAAGCCTAGACATATTCATATAAAAAATCACCATGTATTATAATGAAAAATAATGAGATCATACAAGACATCATATAAGACACACAATTACTTCTAATGCAAGCATCATGTAAATCATGTTTATTCCTTGAAATTTAGTAACACAAAAAAATGAAATAAAACCTCTCTACGGTTTATGCATTTTTCAATTAATCAAATTGTTACCTAATTACTAAGATAATGACAAATCAAATAATTAAACAAGAACATATAATCAACACATGAGTATGCAAAGCAAGTTGTTACGATAAATTAACAAAGGAAGGGTCATATTTACAACTAGTATAGAAAGCATATCATTAGTGATGTGTGGGAGATAGAGACCAAGATGGTGAACTAGTGGTTATAGAGGATTGACAAGATGAAATGCCACTGTCAAAAATGTGTAGATTATTTTAATGAAGTATATTTGAAACGTCCCCCCCCTTTTTTAGCAAGACTAAGAATGTTTAAAACCTTACGCGGGAAAACGCCATGATCAAAAATTGACCCTTTTGTTTAAAAAGTGAGAAAAATATTTTTACAAATCCATTGAGACATATATTTCATAAAACAATTTGAATAGGTCATCATACCATCGTTCGGGCTTCGTAATCAAGAGGCATGTAGTTAACAGGGAGCCAGGACACTTTAAAATCGAAATCCACAACCATGTTTCCGATCGACACCCCGAAGAGGCCTCATATGATTATGAAATTCCCTAGTAGTATAGTACTTGGTATTTATAAGTTATATGTGAAAGAGTAATTAACAAGAGCTTCCGGAATTTATTCTTAAAATACATGCTTAAATATCGAAGACACACTTGGTCAAAATGAAGCGCGGAATCGTTCTTTATGGGTTTTGCCAAACACTAGTGTTGACCCGTATTAACCAAAACAATAATTTATTACTTTGATCCGTTTTGAAAAATACTTTTAAAACTAAAACTAGACATCATTACATTTCAACTGCATTGAGTATATCGTGATGAAAACAATCAAGTTGCCAATCCCACTTTCATGAGCATAAGAAAAATACTTAACTAACTTACTTAATTCCTATGATATTAAGGTTATGCAAGAGTTGATATATTAAACACAAAGAAATATAGGTATGCCTATAAAAGATGTACGATGCCTAGGATAATCTTCATTAGGCGAAAACATGGAATAGACAAACAAAAGAGCAACTAGCATGGCAAACAAGAACTTATGAATCAAAAACAAGCAAACAAAACCACAATATGAAAACAAGGAAAACAAGTAGACATTCTACTAGCATACTTGGTCTTATTCTCAAGATTTTGTAAAAGAATTGAGATGATGCGAGAAGTTGACAAAGCAAATTCAAAGAGATATATCCTATTTGAGGTGCACGAGATCTAGCATAAGCCCTATTGTGCAAAAACATGAAGACGACAAATACACACAAGTATCATGGCATCTCAAATAACAAGATCACATATAGGAAGCAAAGAGTATATGAAACTAAATAAGATGAAACAAGTAATCATATAGCATATCACACATTATATTCATATCATTACTAATATGAGATGACAAAACATTTACGGAAATTCATTTTTGACAAAGATTTGAGTTAACCCAAACACTCTTTTAGAAACTCTATTATTTTCTTTAAGCATCTAAATTGACATACAAGCGGGGAAACAAACAAGACACGGTTGACATTTATATTTCACAAATAAGCAAGCTCAAATACAATGAGAGATAGGCATACAATCAATATATACAAGCAATGCAAACAAGAGCAACTAATCGTATACCGTATCATACGAAAAATTCTTTTCGCCTTGTGTTTGAGTATGACGATGTATACCAAGCTTGATTAATGACCAAAATACTTTAATTTTAAAGAGGAATGTGTTAATGTTCAAAGGATACCAACCCAAGTTGCCCGACTTAAAAGTTTGAGTTTTTATGTTAATACGAAATTTGAAATTTTGGACACTTTGGGGTATTTTGAAATTTAGATTTACTTAAACCTATATTCAATTCCTCTAAAAAATTCTATTAGAAAGTAGACTCAATTATCTTCGAAACGGTAGGTGGCACGACTCGTATGGATTTACGGTTTGTATTTTACGGGCTTTTGAAGTTGACAAAAATTTCGAAAAGCGTACTGTAGAACCGGCTAGCCGGTGCTGTTCCTACAAAGGCACCGGCTTGTTGTCGAACAGAACCGGCTGGTCTGATCGATTTTTCAAAAACTCATATTTTGACCCGACGAAAAGGTATAACACTTGTAGGCTTTAAGGTAAGTTTATATGACAAATTTTGGACATTATTCAAGCTTATATAACAAAGATATTCAAGAATCAAGACTTCTAAGAATAATATACTTTTCATATTAAGTCCCGTTTTTCAGATAGATTGATACATGGATCGTACTCGGTTTTGAAAACAATTTGTTTTGAAAACTAGAGCCACCTGCTCTGATACCAATTATGGAAAACGTAGAGGGAGGGGGGGTGAATAAGTTTTCATTTAAAAATCAAAAACTTTTCGTATTAAATCCCTGATCAATCGCGACGTAATATGAAAAGTACCAAACATATTCATGTCTATATGAAAGCATAGAATAACCAAGTAGTCACAACACAATCATAAACATCAAAAGTACATCAAACAATAGTTTAAACATAAAGCTTACACGTACTAAGCCTTAACTTTTCCGCAACTAAGATGTTTAGACTATGCGATGCATTCATGATCACAATCAACACACAACAAGCATATTATGCAAGCAAAAATGTAAAGACATAAATGTAAATAAAGGGTAATGCAAAATGTAAGAGGAAATGCAAACCGGACACGATGATTTATAGTGGTTCGGTCACGGAGCTCCTCTCCGCCCTACTCCACTCCCCAAGTACCCAACTTGAGAGTTACTTCACTAGATCAACAAGCTCCCTTCTTGGCGGAGAAAACCTTACACAACGTTGCTTACACTTTTTCCGGTACAAAGCTAAATACCGAGTTCTTACACACCGGGTAGAACCAACCCATCATCGCTTACACTTTATCCGGTACAAAGCTAGATACCGAGTCCTTACACACCGGGTAGAACCAACCCAAACCCAACACAACAAATCATGTGTTTTATGGCACAAACACATAAACCATCTAATCCTATTTGGTGATACAAAATGTGATTATAATGATGATCCAAGACAATGTGTCTAATGGATACAAATGCCTAATCTAAATAAACTTCCATTAATGGAAGCCTTCAAATGAATGATGATGATGAGATCTCTAATTATGTGGATCTTCATAAGTATATTCTTGGTGGTGAATGGAAAGGGCAAGATCTTTAAGGCTTGCTTTGGTGGATCATCATAGAAGTATGCTTACAACAAAATAAAAGTTAGAAGCATTATGATCATATGCAAAATAGAAGTGATTAATGAGTGTGTTTCTACATATCTAAATGTCCTAAAACTAGAGAGAAAGTGTGTGTAAAAGGGGTGAAAAAGTGTGTTTTGAGTGATGAAAAACAGAGTGGAAAAACTCCTCTATTTATAGAAAAAGCTGAATGGCACCGGCGACACTGTAGCAATGGCACCGGCTTGAAAACCCAATGGCACCGGCGGATCCGGCCTACAGTAACAAAATCCAAATTTTGATTTGCAAAATCTTGAAAGATCTTATGTAATCTTGGAGAGATTTTTTTTCAGATTTAGATGATGTAATGCATGATGTAAAAAGTCATTTTCTATTCTATTTTCCTAAAGTAAAAAATAACTTGTATATTTAAAGTGTAAGTAAACTTTTGTAAAGTAAAATGTCTAGTTGAGTGCTTGTCAAAATAAAGTTTACTTGTTTAAATAAAATACTTGTAGATGCAAATGTGAAATGAGGTTTGATCATAATGCAACATAACAAACATGTACGAACCTGTGTTGTAACATACGAGGATTCGAGACGTCGAGAGTTGTTGATGTATGTTGAGACAAAATATGATGACGGAGCAACTTGTAACAGTTTTAACGTTATATTACAAAGTTACAATGTTTGCCATTATCAAAACAAAAGAGAACGTGTAGATTAAATATCGTAATATTTGCACTAACAAAGAGTTTTAAAAGACTCTAGACATTGTTTAGAACAGTTTTGTACCTCATTGTCAGAAGAACTTGATGAGCTTGAGGAGGAGATGGTCATTAAAGCATAATTAACTGGTTCATCAAAATCATTGCTCCAGTCATAGCCTCCTAGACCATCTTGAGCCACCAGTGCTTGTGATGATGGTTCATTTGTTGTTGCATTCCTCCTGCCATTATCACCATAAGATCTTTTCCCTTGGTTCCTTCCTGATTTGCATTCCTTAGCAAAGTGCCCTTTCCTGTGACAGTTGTAGCACTCAACTTTTGACTTATCAAAGGTAACAGGTTGTTTTCCTTTGAAATCCAAGTTCCTTCCTGTCTTCTGAATGAATCTCTGCACCCTAACAGTCAACATGGCCACCTGCCATCTAATATCCAATTCTTCCAAGTCATCTTGATCAATCTGCTGCAAATCCTCATTATCAAGTGGAGGACTGGTTGTCTGTTGTGCAAAGAAAGAGCATACTACTTCATCAGCACCTGGAGTAGATGAAACCTACTGATGAACTAGTTCCTCCAGCAGTATTAACTCCAAAATTTCTACTTGCAGGACTAACTTCATTAGTGTTGCTTGTATTCTCAGAGGAAAGAAAAGCCAAGTTCTGAGAATTTGATGTGGAACTTAAAGACCTTTTCATCTCATCTTCATAGACCCTAAGGTTGTTGTAGAGATCATCAATATCAGTCTGGTCTATGTCTGGCTTATTTCTCATGATTAAAGCAATTTGGCTCCATGAAGGAGGAAGACTTCTTAGGAACTTTTGGTTGATATCTTCCTTTGATACTGGAGCAGCATGAACCTCTAATTGACTTATGAGTTTTTGGAACCTATCATAATCCTTATCCAGACTTTCATTTGGTGCAGTGGTAAAGTTTTCAAACTGATGTTTTAAAACATTCCTCTGCATCTTTTTGGATTCATCATTTCCTCCAAACCTTGATTTGATTGCAGCCTAGAGAGATTTAGCATCTGGAACATTATGAAACTTAAGGAGATATTCATCAGGTATTGCTAACAGCAAGATGCTCTTAACTCTTTCCTGATTCCTTTTGGCAGTCAGTTGTTTGGCAGTCTTAGGAGCAGGAGGACTAGATTGTTCTCCTACTGGTGCAGCCTCTTCTTGGTGATCTCCAGTGACAATTATATCCCATAGGTTATGATCTATGTGACAGATATATTGTCGCATTCGTATGCTCCAAATATCATATTCTCCCTTTTTTGATGATAGGGATTTTCATTGCTGTTATAGTTGGTGGAAGAAGTCCTTGTTCTGCCATCTTACTGTTTATTGTAATCTCTTCAAATAATGGAGTTCTTCTTATTCAGAGTTTCCACATAAGCTCTAATACTACTTGTTGGATCCCTTACTAAATAGATCTTGAACCTTTAGCTTGCAAAGGTTTGTTACTTTAGATAAATCCAAAGCAACAATAATGAAACACTAATTAAACACTATTGATTATGCGGAAACTAATCAACAATGCTAAGAAGAACAGTATTAAGCAAACACAAGAGATCTTCTATCAAACTCACACTTTATATTATAGCTTGAATCTGCCTTGATTACAAACTATGATTGCTAATTGATCTCTATAGATCTGTATATTCTAACTATGCCTAGGGTTCCTTTTATACACCAAGGAAACCCTAATGGGCTTTACAAAACGCGTATAGAGATAATGCATATCCTTTCCTAAGATATCTCATGCATATCTCTAACTCTAACTATCTTCTGCATAAGCAGACTTAACTATAACATAACAATACTAACTTTAACTATCAGTATTAACATCTTTATACTGACAGTATTAACTATAATACACTACCAGTACTAACTATGCTAACTCTTCTACCAGTACTAACATGTGTACTAGCAGAACTAACTGTATTACTAACAGAATTAAGTCTAGAGTACTTAATTCCTAACACATGTTTCTTAGCTTTAGTAGGGTTCTTCTTGGAGGGAGTTTCCTCAGATGAGATGGCTGAATCAGATTTCATTTTAGGTTTCTTTAATTTTGGAGGTTCAGCTCCTAAAGCAATTGGTGTGGGTATGTGTTAATTACACATACATTTTACCTTAAAAACAGCTAAAAATAATCAAAAACGGACTTAAAAATGCCAAAGTATAAGCTTGTCTTTGCTAAATGGTATTGTGCAGGAACAGGATAACCAAGAAAAGAGACGAAAACAAAGCCAAAACGACAAAACTGGACTCGAATGGAAAAACTTGTGAAAGACAAAGCCAAATCAAAGCCGGAAAGTCAATCCAGTCAAAAAGTCAACAGAAAAGTCAACTGGTCAAAGTCAAAGTCAACCCAAGTCAACCCCGGGGCCAAAGTCAAAGAAATATAAGTTTAGGGGCTGAAATTGCCAAACCCTAAACTTATTTATAAAGAAGAAAAGAGGAAAAGAAAAGAGAAGGGTTAGTTTTGCAATTTGCTCAAAGTAACAAGTAGGGGGGCAAAACTGCCAACCCCCTAACTTGTACACCAAAGGGACGAAATTTGCAAAGACTTATGTAACTCTTGGGGACTTGTTTTGCCAAGTCCCCAAAAGTTATTTAACCACAGGGACCGTGGGTGCAATAACAACATTAACCATGAGGGGCCATTTTTGCCAAAGAGTGAAACCTTCACTCTGTAACAGCCCTCAAACTTCTTTTCCCGCCAAAAACATGGTACACACTTCACGGGATTATAAACCCCGTTTTACCCCATGAACCTTCATCCCTTCCATGGATAATCAATTCCCCCCTCCTCCACTACCTTTCCCAGCCAAAAAGTTGCCAACTTGGCAATCCCACACCCCCCAAGACCAAATTCGATGGCTAGGATTGATTTTAAAGATTGAAGGGCCAAGATTAAGGGCTAGAACTCTCTCACACAACAAACACACCTGTGTTTGTGTGTCTACAAACAAGCACAGCAAGAAAAGAAAGAAAGAGAAAGCCTAGTGTAGATTTTCGGCTATAAATAAGCCTTGTAAGCCATTGTGGCAAATATTCAGTTTTGTATCAAGTTACATTCAAGTTTTATTAAGTTTTTATTGTAGTTTTAAGTGTTTTTATGTTAATGTCCTTTATGCAATAGAAATTCTCAGTTTATTAATGAAATTTAATACATTTTACTCAATAAGCTCTCAATAAGCTCATTAGATGCTTATTCTTGCCATTAAGCTCTAATTTAGCTCATAACTTGTTATAAGCTCTTTCATATTGCTTTAGTTTGAATTAAGTTCATAAATGTCCATTTGGGTGTAATTTGGAAGCATTTGTAAGTAATAAGTCTCCCAAGAGCTTTATTGAGCCTATTGCTCAGAGGTGTTTTTTTTGGGTAGAGGCTAAGGAGCCATTAGGAACAGGAGTTTTAGGCCACTCACTCAGAAAGAGTGCCATGGTTCTAGACAACAAAAATCCAAGGTCTCAACTTTTCATTTTCATTTACTTATCTTTTAGCTAAGGAATTAGCTTATTTGCTTTTATCTTTACCGAATACTTTAGTTAAGTTGTTATTGTGTTTTGTTGTGATTTTTTATAGCATCTTCTGTGTAAAAAAGCTTATCTCTCAAAATTGTCCAATAGTGTATAAAGCTGCTGAGAAACTACTTATCTTTCCTAATAAGCTATGTTTTGTTTCAAATAGCTTAAATAGGTTAAATTAAGTAGAAGTAGATAAAAAGTTTTTTAAGTTTTGGCTTAAAAATGGATTTTAATCCTACTTTGGTTTGACAGTTTTGAGATAAAGGGGTGTTTGGCACAAGACCAAAACGGGTCAAAATGGTTATATGCATGGGTTAAGCCAGCTTAGTTTGATTAAGCTTAAGTTTTAAGCTTGTATTTAGCTGTTTTCAAAAGTTCCAAGGTTTTGAATGCTTCCTAAGGTTTTTAAAACCTTTTTTTGAAATCTAGATTTTCGAAAGACATCACAAGTGCTTATATGAATAAGCACTTGTGAGTGGTGAGTTAAGTGTCAAAAAGGGTGTGTCTTGTGGTGTTAAAAAAGGGCTGCAAACACCTTGGGTTTTCTTTTGACTTGTTAAGTCAAAAGCACCCAAGTCTTTCTTATAACAGTTTAAAAAAAGATTATAAGCCCTTTTCACCACACAAAATTCAGCAGAATTTAATTGGTTTTTTTTGTGAAAGTGCTAAAAATGTGATAAGCTCCTCTTACTCTGACACTCAATCAGTTTTGGGCTTATTTTCCTATTTAAGCTTATTTACAGCTGTTTTTGAAAGCTTTCAATAAGCCCCTGAGATTTAACTAAACCTCCCCTGGTGCAAAGGGGGGAATTTAAGCCCTTTGTTCTCTGTCTTGTTGAGTTCTAAAACCCAAGTCTTTGGCTTATTTTGAGAGTTCACAAGCTCTCAAATAAGCCCTCAAAGTCTCAGCCCTTGATAAGCTTATTTGTGTGCTTATTTCTAAGCCCAAACATGCCTCTTGGCTGTTTTTGAATCCCCTAGGCTGAGGAATTGCTTAAGTTTTGATTTTAGCTTAATCAGCTTATTCAATAAGCTCAAATTGTTTCCCAAGAGCTTTTTAGGTTAAGCTAGATATTTAGTTTACTTATTTCCTTTTTTTCTACTTATTTCCTAGCTTAACACTTTAGCTCTTGAGCTTTAGTTAGGCTGTTTCTTCATTTCAAGCTTCCACAGCTTATCAGCATAGTTTCTTATCCTTTCTTTTTAGCTTCTAATAGTGTAGTTTAAGTCCCCTTAGCTTATTTTTGCCTTTGTCTTAGGCCTTGACTTCAACTTTAAGACCAAAAAGACTTAGCTTTTTTTTAGCTTTAAAGCTTCTTAAGTTGCGTCAACTTTTACTTATTTTATAGCTTATACTTTGACCAAAGTCAAAAGTGTTTTTGTTAAAAGTTAATAGAGATATGCTCCCTTAATAAGTTTTGTAGTTTTAAGTTTTTTGCTAAAAAATCATTTTTTTTAATAAGCTAAAAAATTAAGCCATATGTAGGTCTGTTTGTCACATTTTCATAGTAAGGGCAACCGATTTCATATAAGTGTAAATACCCAAAATGTTGCCCGCCCTACCCTTTAGTTTGAATGTTACAATTTTCCTACCCAGAGTATAAAAAATAAAATAAAAGGGGAAGATACTTGGTCCGGGTGAGCAAGACTCGAACCCGGGACCAAGCAATACATCCCCTTTAACTCCCACACACACTACCACTGCGCCCTTGGGTCTTTTTCGTTATAGACTCAAGGGGCTGTGGTTTTATACACATTTTGGCACAATAAGCCCATAAGCTGTTTAGCTTATTTTCGGGGCTTATTTGATAAGCTGTGTGGTGTTTGTTATTTTTCGTAGGTAGCTTATAGTCTCTAGTATTTTGTGTAAATTTTTCAGAATTTTTTGTAAACATTTAATATTTTTTATAATTTAGTTTAGATAAAAGTTTATTTAATTCATAAAAAATACAAAAATTATCAAAAAAATATTTTGCTTTTTTAGAAAATTTTCTTTTGTCATCTAGTTTGTAGGAAAAATATAAAAGTTTTCGTAGGGTCATTTTTATAACTTTCTCTCTTTTAAAGAACGGGTCCGGGTACGGTTTTTTTGTTTTGACCGTTTTTGGGTCAAACGAACTCATTGCGTTTTTGGTCCTAGTCCTTTTTCATTCTTCTATTTGACCCGTAGAGTATTTTAGAAGTGGAAAAATTTTTCCGAAGGGTTATTTTTAAAGAATTTAGGTTTTCCCCCTTTTGTACGGGATTCGGGGTTTCGTTTTCTAGTTTAATTTCATAATTTTCTAGTTTTTTCTTAAAACCGTTTGGTCCGTTATTATCTAATTTGAACTTTTTCACATCCAAACCAAAACCGATCCTTCAAACACAAATCTTCGATCGTAATCGATTTACCATTCCAGCCTCGGTTGGGATTTACACCCGGGAAAGCTCTATACTAGTTTCTCAGGTATCATTGATTGTCGGTTTTTACTCTTTCTTTATATATTTTATATTTTGTTATATATTATATATATTTACGGTGTGAATCCGGCACGATCAATTTTTGGCGCCGTTGCCGGGGAGGCTGTGCAACCGTTTATCTTTGCGTTTGACCATCTGTTTTTGAAATTGTGAATATTTTCTTTTATTATAAAAATAAAAAAAAAAGTACAAAAATATTTTTCATTTCTTTTTAGTATAATTATCATTTAAAAAAAAACCAAAAAAAAAAAAAATCAAAAATATAAAAACATTGTCCATAAAAAAGAAAAATAAAATTCACAACTTGGTAAAACACCAAAATATAATATTCTCAACTGAGGTATTATCATAATAAGTTTCGGTGAACTTGTTGGTTCCCAACTCGAACAAAAGATTTAAAAACTTGCCTTTTGTGTCTCTTACGACGTACGGCTCACCTTGGAAAGTTGAACAAACTATAAAGTGGGTATAAGGAGGGTTGTTCCTAGGAACTACGACCCGAAAGGAGAAATAAGCTTCGCGCTATTCCTACTCCTCCGCTCACCTGTGAGTTTATCTTTTTGAGAGCTACCGTGAAGTAAGCAGATTAATTGGTTTAAGTTGTCCTATCTCATTGTCCGTTAAAATAAATTGTGAATCAATCTTTGAAAAACCAAAAAAAAAGATTAGTGTAAATTTTCCTTTTGTACTCCTATTTTGTGCATGCGCACTCGTTCTCAAGCCCGTAGACGTCGACAACCACAAGTTCGACAAACTTCTGTTGAATCATCTAATCTTGAGAAACCTGATAATCCTCCCATAGTTGCGATGGCTGATAATCGTACTATGGCGCAATTGCTCGAAGCACCCACCGAGGGTTACGAGGATGCGATAGTTATTCCTGAAATCACCGCGAATAACTTTGAGATCAAGCATGGTCTTCTGAATCTTGTTCAAAACAAGCAATTTTTTGGACACGATAAAGAAGACCCACATGCTCACATCCGTTATTTCAACAAGATCACTTCTACGATGAAGATTCCGAACGTACCAAATACGTCGGTGAAGCTTATGCTTTTCCCGTTTTCTCTCGAAGGGGCAGCCCGGATTTGGCTAGAAAAAGAACCCCCTCGGTCGATTGAAACATGGGATGATCTTGTTTCGAAATTTATTAACAAATTCTTCCCGCCCTCTAAAACGACAAATCTCAGAAATGAAATCACGAGATTTCAGCAAAAATTTGATGAGACGTTTTATGAGGCTTGGGATCGTTTCAATGATCTTTTAAGGGGATGCCCTCATCATGGGTTTTCAGAATTGCATCAACTCGATACATTCTATAATGCCCTAAATTCAAATGATCAAGATTCATTGAACTCAGCTGCCGGTGGTAACTTCTTAGACAAAATGCCTCGAGAATGTTTAAAAATTATCGAGAGCAAGTCTAAGGTACGTCAGTCAAGAAACAAAGCTGTTGTAGCTAAAATGAGTACAAGCTCTTCCACCCCAGCTATTTCATCTGATGTTGCTGAACTCAAAGACATGGTTCGGGCATTAATTCTCGATAGAAAGAACCAAACCCCAGCTTCCGCCCCCGTAAAAGCGGTTGAACAAAGTTGTGTAACTTGTGGGGGAGGTCATTCTTATCAAAACTGTCCAGCCACTAACAGCAACATGTACCATGACAACATTCAAGAGTATGTGTCCCAGGCCGCTGCGGCCAATTTCAATCAAGCTAATTCGTATCAAAGCCAATTAACATATTAGCAACATGTAACATGACAACTCATTCAGAGTATGCACCTTGTCCAAGGCCGCTGCAGGCCAATCTTCAACCAAGGCTAAATTCTGGTTATGACCTAGTCTCGATGGTCTCAAATCAAAATATAGTAAACCTCATGGGGGATTTTTCCTCCTATTAACTATACCCTCCCCCCCCCCCCCCACCCCCCCCCCCCCCCCCCACCCCCCCCCCCCCCCCCCCCCCCCCCCCCCCTCTGTTCAGGAATCCTAATGCAATTAGTACAAAATCAATTTCAATTCGAGAAAAACTAACTTTCAATACTTAAAACTCACGCAGTGGAACAACAATCTTCATTACCCAATGGTCAGATTTATCGTCCCTCTCCGTGTTCATCAACCGGTAGCCTCATTTTCACTTGTACGTTTTAGAGTTATCTTGCAAACGAAGTATGTCCTCAATAGCTTACTAGTGACGCTATGAGTCACGATCACGACATACTACATGTGTTGGTGATAAGTATACTTTGCACTTCTGTAAGTAAGGATATTGAATATATCAGTAGATCTTGTAACAATAATATTACATCTTTTAGTACACTTCAGCTGAATCCATACTGAGTCATAGATAGTGTGAGACATAGGATATGTCACAGAAGCGTATATGACAGACTTGCTCGTTCCAGATGTTTGGAGACATCTATGTGTTTGCAATGCAATGATCCACACCCTGACATTTTACCCCCCCCCCCCCCCCCCCCCCCCCCCCCCCGACCCCCCCCCCCCCCCCCCCCCCCCCCCCCCCCCCCCCCCCCCTTCCACCATGTTACGAAAAATCTTTGTGTGTCTATAACATGCAAATGAACCTCAGTTTAGCTTCGAATGAGTTCATGCCAGTAAGAACCTAGACACAATGCTCATCTGAAATTGCATTAAGATATTACCAGTCTGGAGTACTTTGGCTGATCAACAGATGACTTTGTCTTAAATCTTTTGCTATGTTAGCAATTTGCTAATAACATGTTGTTACTGTAAGACGAAGACAGTTACTCCCGGCTTTGACGCTCTACTCGCTGTGCAAGCAGCTGTTACTCGCATAACTCGACTAAGCGATATCTCGCGACACTTGTAACACCTTATCGGATTACCATTGATACCATTACCATTACCCTCAACCGGATTTGTTACAACATTTCCATTCCTATCCTGATTTGCAATTTCCAAAACAACACTAAGCCCATTAATATTTTTAACAATCTGAATGCCCGGATTCTGATCTACATTTTGCCCAACCTCATTCCCATCATTCTGCACTGCATTATGTCTCACCTGATTTCCAACATTGTCATCAACTAGTTGTATCTTGATGTCTTGGCTCGTGTTCATACCTGTTTGTGCAATCTGACTATTGCGAGGGATTAATGAACTTCTTTGGTTGTTGTTTGTTAGTATGGTATTGACTTTGAATGCTTTAGCCAATAAAGCAAGTGCCATGTTCATTGC
>BQNB010061680.1:0-13903 GCA_026074375.1 Tanacetum coccineum
AAAACGAAAGGGCAAAAGTAGGAGACGGGGGCACTAACTTAAATAAATTAAAAGATTTGAGATACTGCAACTTCGACCCATCCTTTAGTCAAAACACAAACAATAATAAATAATCACTTCAATTACACAACTTAGAAACCATATTATTTAGTAAATTGTTCTGAAATTTCACCTGGCAAACGAAATATAAATCCACGCAACTTTACACTTTTTGTGTATCTTGATCCTCCCATGATGACTACAAACAAACACACAAACAAACAAAATGAAATCAACAATTCTAAATTCCAACTATTGAAGCAGTGAGCTAACTAAACATTTTGGTTTAATTAAACATATACGAAATTTGTTAAGACGAATGAACTTTCGTGTTCGTTCATCAAGAGAATGAGCTTGTTCGTATGCATTTATGCTCATTCATTAACACACTAAACGAGCAGATAATTAAGGCTATTAAAAAAATGATCATTGTTACCCATTTGAGATAAAAAGACAACCCAAATTAACCTAGTAAAAAGTAAATGGATCAAACTCCAAACAACCACGTGTGATATGAGTCGTGTAACAGAATTACAAGTACCTATTTTAAAATCACAACACACATATCATGAAGTATCTCAATGATCGTATTGCAAAACGCTGTTTCCAGATGATGCACCTCCAGCAACCACTATTTGGTGATAAAAACGATATGATTAAAGAAACTTACTTTTAAGTTTTCTAATAATAAAGGAACCTTGATTCTTTCACTATAATATATGATTATCATATCTCTGTGATCTTTCCAACAACACATACCAATGACAAAACGTTGCTTAAGCGATTTTCCTGTCACAGAAGTTGATGCCTGCTCAACATCTAAATTTTCTGTCCCCGTCCTGTTTCTCTGCAATCCAAAAAATGAACCCCTTATAATGCCTCTTTTATAATCTTCTATCAAAATTAGATCCCATTATTACAAAAAGTATTGATAGAAAACAAAACTTGAAAATTAAATGTGCATAACCAAAAAAAAGTATGGGAGAAGCAGAGAACATGCTTACAATTATTGAACGATGGCAAATTGCTGTAAACACCATGGAAAGTAAAAAAGATCAACCAAAACCACTATATCGCCTCTAAACACACTAAAACTTGAAACTACTCATATCCAAACATCAAAATACAAACCGCCAAGGTTGGTGCGTTTTTTATGATTACAGAAAATTATAGAGTTCTAGATCAAATAGTTTTGTGCTCCTTCAATCCTTAAATTTAGGTCCAGCTGTGTACAAGGAGGTTGCCAACCATGAATTCAATACTATCTTACCATACTTTCATCCATTTAATACATTACCATCCGATGTAGATACTTTCCATCTAGCCATTCAACATTCAAGATAGGCTTATACGCCAAAGTGCTATATCAACTCCCTCAACAGATGCATTATGACATAAATGGTGCATTCAATATAACAATAACATATTTAAGGCAATCATTTAACCTTGCTTCTCCTAAAAGTTTCTAAACTATTTCAAAGTCAATTAGCATTAATTTTTTTAAATGTCAATTAGCATTAGTAATAAAATCATTACCATTTATCCCAAGTTACCATTTCAAGGACTAAGAAATATAACAAAACTTATATTGAGAAGATATTCCCTTGTCATTTGTATAAAAATCCTTACCATAATATTAATTTAAGTTTTTTTTATTTGGATGCATGGGACTTATGGTATGATTGTGCTTAATTGCACAAATTGCCTTTGTCATTGAATGGTTGATTGCTTGCGTCAAGGGGTTAATGAAGGCAAGTGAAGAACCTTGTGGATATAAAACCCTATCACTCTCCTTTAGGACACATATATAAAAAAACACAATCACATAAATAACTTCTTATTTGATCTAGATCAGAAAAAAATATATGGGAAAAGTTTTCAAAGGTGGTTTAGAGGGGTAATTAGGAATGGAAGAAAGACAAAGAAAAACATAGATACCAGTAATGCTAAAAGAAAGAAGAGATGGAGCTTAGGAAAATGTATGAAGGATCCGTCACAAAGGGTGAGGGTGGAAAATGATTCCACTCGGATGAGGTCATGCATGTCTGCCTTAGAAAAAGAACTAAATAAGCATGCTATTGCTATTGCGGCAACTGCTACAGCTGCAGCGAACGCAACTATGGCCGGCCCACAAGCTTTAGTGGCTGTTGTCAGACTTTCTACCGACGACAGGGGTACTTTATTTAGTGGCAGGGAAAAATGGGCTGCCACCAAGATTCAATCAGTATATAGAGGTCACTTGGTAAGTTAACTTTTTTTTATTTTTTAAATAATTATAGTTTAAGATTAAAGCTTACTTAAGCAAATAAATTATGGAATAATTTTAAGAATGCGTTATTTATTCAAGAAACAATCCCAAACACATTTTTACTATTGCAACAAGTTTACTTGCTTGTTTATAGTTTATATGCATTTTACTTGTATTTATGGACCATATGTGAGCTTTTTACCAACCAATTGTTATTAGAAAACTTATTTACCATTATGTGGCGCATAATTCTGTGAGTTTTCTATGAGTTTGTGAGTCTGTAGCTGCTGCAAGTTAAATTTGTATATTGTGACTGTCAGTTTATTTTGTTTGGTTGTGCAGTTTTACGGTGTTTGGCTGCTACATTTTTGTGTTTGGTTGTCTAACAGGCATGTGTTCTAAGGTGTGTTGGTTGTTTCAATTTTTTGTTTTTTTTTTTTTTGTTGTCTCTCTACAACCATCTTGGTTTAGTTTATGGTTTTTATCTGCATGTTTTAACCACTGTATGGTATCTCTTACCAGTTATATAGTTTTTTGATTCTTTCTAAAAAACAAAATATAAAGAGCATAAATGATAAATAAATAAATAATTAGAATGTAATATTCCCTTTGTGGCTGCTACTTGGGCGAGACTCTATGTAACACTTCAAGATTGTTTATATTGGAAAAAATATTTGTCGATGTGTCTGAGCGGGGTTTGTTGGCTACTTGGGTTTTAGTTAAAGTCATAAAATCTAAATGGATAACTGTATAGTTATGTTTGGCTTTTGCACATGACCCCATATTGTATTATGGAACTCGTGGAACTTCTTGATATGATGCACGTTGTAGTATTTAATTGTCATAGCTTTCACCGATTAACAGTGTGTTAGAAACTTAGAAGAACATTTGATTTGTTGGCACGTGTGATTGTGTGAAGCTTTATGAAATGGAATTGAAGATAAAATGAGATTCACGAAATGTGTAGAGATCATATATCCAAGATTTTAATGTACTCTCTAATTTTTATATTGAGGGGATAGATATGTTAACATTTGACACTTGAATGGTGTCACGTCTTGTTTTCGAGGAACGCATCTGTGACTACCTAAAATGTAAACCTGTGGATGATCATAGATTCATAATGTCACCAAGGAGTTTCCTTCATTGGTAATTGAGTATTTTGTTTTTCTAATGGATTTTTGTTTATGTTTTTAGGCAAGAAGGGCCCCGAGGGCATTAAGAGGACTAGTGAAATTTCAAGCTCTTGTTAAAGGGTTCCTTGTTAGAAAACGAGTAGCTGCTACTCTATACAGTATGCAAGCTCTCCTAAGAGCTCCGTTGGTTGTTCGTTCTGAAAGGGCTCAGTTGGCTGTTCGATCTCAGTTGGCTGTCCAACCTCAAATGCGTCACCGACAATCCACTGTAAGATCACTTTTATAATTTTACGTGCATTTTTCTAAGAATAATGTTATTTTATGTCCATTAGCAAAAAAAATTTTAGATGGGCTTAGATACACTTGTTGTTCATATTCATTTAACAAAGTGTTGCACATTTAAATATTTCAGGAGAGGTTTGATAATGACAGAAGAAAAGAAATCCATAGCAAGCGACTCTCAACTTCATATGTGTGGCACCCCGTAAGAAAATTTGATCCCTTTTTTCGTTAAGTAAAAGTTATGTACCGCAAGTTTGAAAATTTACCGTTAATTTCAATGATAAGTCGTTCTATGATCGTCATGCATTACTCCTTGTCATGAAAAGTTTAATTAGCATGTGAATATCACCATTATTTCCCTTGTGTCTAAAAGGATATTTTTTCCCTTGTTGTCTTATAAAAGGAATATATTAGGATGACGTTTATATTTGTTGTTTGTGTAAACGCGATTATAAAACCATTCTTATTTCCTCCATTTATGTTGTGAATCGAAAAGGGCCATATTACTTGTAAGCACTTTTATTAAATTCATTATCGTTTTAACTTTTAAGAACTTGGAAAAATCTTTATTGATTTCAAAAGAAATATACACTATATGAATGCATAAAAAATGCCAATATCATAGTTAATGATTATAGAAAGAACATACCATCTTTATAGATCTTTACACTACTACCCCTACCCACTTTCATTTTGAAAAGTATCACCCTAATCTTGCTACGTATGATTTAGAATATAGATACTCAAATTTCAATAGAAAGGAGAAGCAGAAATAGTAGGGATGTTCCCTTATGTTTATGAATTTGGAAAAGAAAATATGATGACCTAACAGTTTTAGAATGATTATTATGATGCTAATTGTGTGTAGTATAGTATGACATTCACATGACTAATATTTCAGTGTAACCAAGGCCAACAATTGGATTATTTAAATGATGGAGGACACCTTGACAAGAACAAATCTATCAAACTAAAATATGAAAACAAGAAGAGAAATGATAACTTTAGTAAAGTTCGTGTTCGAGTTTGCAGTTGAGGTTAAAAGAGGCTAAGTAGGTGTCGAGGTAATGTAGAAGGGAGTATAAGTTGATAGTAAGAGAGAGCAACCATGTGGTTGTTTCTGAACCTCGTATCAACCATCTTCCCTTGTCTCACAATCGTTTACAAGCAACTTGGACCTCGGTGTTAAGTCGACTTTTTATAGTTCAAGGACATGTATTTGTAAGATTTTTCCTGCTTCAATGTTTTAACAAACACTTTCGCGCTTGTTAAGTCTGGTGGGCAATGTGCACGGATCATAAGCAGGTTCAACACATGTGTGGTCACTATGGCCATACCGTGTTACTAAAACCCTTCAATAAAACAGCTTGGAATATTCATGATAAATATAGAAAAGTTAACGTTAATCATAGATCGTCGTTATCGAACAAATAGTCGCCATGAATTATTTTATGAAGCTTTTGTTTAAATTCATGATACGTGAATCGTTGGCTTTTAAAAAAGTCGGACGCTATAGACACTAGGGTTTTACGAATAAGTCACATGGAAACCTCTAGGTCGAAATAGCGCTTGTGTTGGCTATCCTTGGGACATAATGGGTTGGCACACGATGGACCACAGCGGAGCTTTGGCTCACAATGTGGGCACGTCACAGTCACAAAGAACCTGGAGACAGTTCGAGGCTCGTGTGTTCGCACCCAGAACCCTTAACGCTTTGGACGAATAACGAACTTCATACTTATCAGAAGAAAGCTCCACACTGAACGCTTACAACCATTGCCAGATGTTGCTTGAACCATGGCTTGTTATGTACTATAAGCGGGGCGTGGCAACATTCTTGAGCCTCGACAATAAAATGAAACCTGTGGGTATTATATTTTAGCACGATATTCATTGAGAACGATTTACTTGTTGAAATGATAGTGTATTAGATAGGTAAAATATGACTTATATGAGGACGAATAGCAGCCACAACAGTGGCCCTGAGTCCACTGTTTGTGCTCGACATAAATCAAAAATAGGTGAAAAGGAAAAACTAGGTGCAATGTGGGTAATTATTTTATAGAGATGTACATCGTGAGTATTTACACAACTTGCATGAGATTTAGTATTGTTGTAAATACTTTAGACTTGTAATAAGATCGCTTTTGGGGGGGAATACGTGCATGTTATGCTGTTGGCCCGAGTCAATTCACAGTTAAAATCCGTAAGAGTTGTGGAATTATGTGTAATGAGCAAAATTGGTTTTTATTTAGAGAATTAGTAAACTTAAATAACACGTTTGAATGATACTTTGAACTGTTGGTAGCTACTGATAACCATGTTTTAAACGGGTAAATAATTAACCACGGTTTATGAAAACTTTTAATTTTAAAAGCTAAAAAATATTTTTATGCTTATAAGTCACGGGTTTTATAACATGAAAAAAAAGGTTTATAAGAATAAAAGAATGTAAAATTAAAAGATTGACATTATTATATGAGTTTATATGGGAAGGATCAAGGGATTAAAATTAAATTTTTCTAGGATAAGAAATTTTTAAACGAGTCGCGCGAAGCCGAATAATTAATTAAAAATGATAATCCCCACAAATAAATTAAGACTACGATGAAATAATAATACCGTGCATAGGAAAAATGTTTTATAAAACTTAGTAAATTATTAAATAATGTTTATATTTTCCTTTGGATGGTAAAATTCTCAATAGATCTACATAAATATTAAGTTAACGATGCGTAAATAGTATCAATTCTGTATAGTTACTATATGGTTGTAATGTCGATCATAGAGCCAAAGGTTTAATCAAAACATTTTGAAACGCGTTTTTTATAAATACGAATATCAAACAACATAAGTATTCTTTTTGATGACCCATTGGCATAAGTCATTTCCATAAGTTAAGTTTTAGTAATGTAAACTCAGATTTAGCATATTTTACTTAGGTGTTTGACTGCTATCACTATTTGAACATGCATTGATCCATTATCAATTCTGTACGATATAATCGACTTTGTGTGTCGTTTCATAGCCCTCTACTTTTCTGGTTTTTGTTTCTTCTTATTCGGGTGAGCTAACATTGCTTATTTTTTATCACAGTGGTTGTTTATGGTTTTTTTTTGTTTGAAAATGACTAGTACAATTACTAATTTACGCAATGGGGGTTCTAATGTCACTATCTCAACCCTAATCTTTCTATGTTCCCCAATTTTTTATGATCAGTTAATTATTGTAAGAAGCTTGAATGTTATGTGATTAGATCTATTCGTAGATTGACATACCTGTTTGTTTGGATGACATTAGTCAAAGCATCAATGTTTCATTTGAGTCACGTTACGGATGGTTCGTGCGAGTGTTGATTGAATCATATGCATGGGCTTATCTATCTGTTGTTGTATTGACATGTTATCGTTTGGTGTATTGAACTTAGACCAATAGTAAAATACTTTTCATTTAGATATATGGTTTACTTTTATTTCATGCTAGCGGTTTTTAAATATTGTGGTTTCATCACTAATATCAAAAACAATCAATACCTATGAAACTCACCAATTCTTTTTGTTGACGTATTTAGCAATGTTTTTATTAAATTTTTGTTCTGAACTTATGTATATAAGGAGTCTGCATTGGTATATTGGCATGTAGAGGTCTATCTCTCATATCAAGTCCTCTTCACGCCATGAAGTCACCATCCCAAATCTAGTCTTCTGCTGCCGGTGAATTTGGGGGTGGTGACAGATTGGTCATCTCAGAGCCTCTTGGTTATAGGAGAACTAGGTTGCAAGATTAGTTATTAGACTATAAACTGTGGCACTCTTAAGATCATATCAGAATAGAATAAGCATTATCTACTATTATCTACTTCCTAAGTTAACAAATGCTTGGCACGATATCACATTTCTAATAACTAAATTACCACTTGTCCGTCATGGAAAACATGTTTCATTAGATTACACATTATCATTCACCATCTTGGAATAACACATCTTGTGGATTACGCATTTGTATTCAGCCTTGGGACAAGTAAAATACCATGGACTCTCACCAAAATAATTAGACCTTATAACCAACATATTGCACTCTCGAAGTGATCGACGCTTACAATCTATTTAATGGATTTTATCAGTAATTATGTCCTTACTATCTCATTTTATGAGGGTTACCTACATAAACAATTCGAGTACCTTGCTAATCACCCACTCTCTACTTCAACTTCACGAGGGGTTCCACTCTTTTAGAGACCTGTATGAGTACGTTTATTCTACTACTTTCTATGTCTGGTATACCCTTGAAAAGTATTTAAAAGTATATGAAAAAATATTCGCCATAAAAGCATAATGCGCTACCGATTGGTGTACACCATAATTGGGAAGGAATGTGACATCATTTGGGAAACTTGACAACAAGTGATTCATTAAACATGCTCGGTAAAAGTAAAGAGTCAAGAGCAACAATATCAAAGTCTACACTGCAAGAAAAAGAAGGGGGGGGGGGGGGGGGGGGGGGGGGGGGGGGTGGGGCGGGGGGGGGAAACCCATAAAACAGGGTTAATGTAAAGGTTTACGTCAGCTTTTGGAGCTAAGAGAATAAATATGAAACCTACTATGGATATGTATCTATTTCGTCCTGAATCCGAAACCCTACCACACTTTCCGGTCACTGGCTTAGGTCTTAACATAAGGATACCACTAATAATTGCGAGTAAATTTCACAAACGAACAAGAAACATACCAATGCTTAAATCCAACACTCCTAGACATACCCTCTAGAAATCCTTACACTAAACTAGGGCGTCTAACCATTCAAAGCATACAATGAATCTTATCTCAAAAAAAAAATAGATGACACCCATAAGGAAATCCCTACCCCAAATATGGATATAAGAAGTAGAAACTCTATTATGTCGTATGTAGGGTGTATTTGAGAAATGTCTCAATCACTTTCCAGCAACGTGCCTGACAACTCCCTAGAACAGGAAGCCACCACGGAACACTCCATTCCCAGAAGACTTTACTCGCCAACCTCTCAGGCAGCCCAATTACCTGAACTAGAATTAACTTTGACCCCTACTACAGGGCGTGAACTCTCCCATGAAATAAATAACCATAGTGTTCCTACACTAATATCACAAATACTTGGACCCTCTCGAAAGAGAAGTAGATCACCATCATTCTCATTTTACCCAGATGCCACTACCTTCTCTGACGGTAAACCAGCATCTGAGACATCAGAACTCAACCCAGAAGATGTGACGGCCAGACTAGAGGACATAGAGGTAGAAATTGACACTTTTCATGCAGACACCGCAGACAAAGAGATTCTAATATCCGAATTGCAGGATTCTCTCGCAGCTGCAGAGAATGAGATCGCGTTATTGCAGATAAGGGTAGCTGATACCGAGGACAGACGCGCTAAGGATCATGAACAAATTCAGAAGATTTTAGCCCGCCTAGGCCTATAAGCGAAATGGTCAGACTCGCTACAACATTGTATTCCAGTTTGCGAAGGGACATCTAAGCAGAGAAATTGATGAAAACTTGTACTTTGATTCCGTAAAATAATAAATGAAATAAAAATTCTGTCCTAAAATGTTTTCTGAGTATATTTACCCAGTATGGGAGAAGCCATATATTTGATATTTCTTTGAAATCACATGACAAACCTCTCAATATGCCCATGAAATGACGCTATACCCATTGCCTAATAAATGAAGAATACAATCATGTGCTCAAGGAACGGAGATAGGGAAACTATTTCTGACGAACACTATGGAACTTGAAGGATCAATTCAAAAGGCCCACATATCATGTTTCAGATGAGAAACAGTAACCCCTACAAAAATCAATTTCTTTCATCTACTATTTGACATTTTGTCAGTCCGAAATTCTTTTCATTCACAATTAATAAACGCCTTTTCAATGAAAATGGAAATACTAAATGCATCTAAAGGCTTACCAAGTAATAACCTCAAATCATACCAAGATGCGAGGTGGGGTACATAGTAATATATAGTCATAACGGGAAGGATGAAGCAATAAAATACACAACGCGAAACCCTATTCAATTAGATCCATAATATTTCTGTTCATAATACAACAAAATACAAAATATAGGAAATACAATAAAGATTTAAAATGCTAAAACAACAGATACATCTCCGCGTGAGAAGAAACACATCGGGTAGACTAGCAAAATGAGCGACGTGATGATGATGATCATGACGGGAGTGAAAATCTCGATGGGAAATCCCATGAGGATTGGTAACCGACAGTTTCAAGGAAGAAGATGAAAAACTTGGTATGGTGAAGTGGGCAATAATTTGAGATGAGGAGTGAGTAAAGTGAAATTTGAAAGATATAAGAAAAAGAGGCGGCGTAGTGGGTAGGAGTTTGTGGGGAAATATTGATTTAAAATAGTCATGATGGCATAGTCATGACTAGCAAGGGCGATTACAATCAAACCCTAGACTTACAACAAAAGTAATTATTCAGAATAACTTATACGCTGAGATTAAAATTCCACGAACACATAGATAATTTACGTCAACACATGAGACGATATGCACATAGACACACAAAGTGGACAAAAACTTTCAGAAGACCACGTGTATGGTAGAAAGTGGTGCAAAAATAATAAACCACAAATTGACATATAACGTAACATCATTCACATGATACTTGGAAGACGCGATGATTTATATACACTACGGGTCTCAGTATCGATTATACTTACAATCACAAACAGATAACTAAAGGAAAAAGGGATGCCAATGTAAACCTAAGGTATACATAGCCTGATCAACTATGTATAAGTTGGGTTGACAAAGATATGCTTAATAGTAGTCGATATGTATATGTGGGATAACAAATTGGAAAGTATGCTCATTTATTCATTCAACACATTCAAGATAATACCCAAAACAACTATGATACGTTAAAGGTACATCATGAGAAATTAACCCTACATAAACGAAACAAAGTTAAAGATGAAACGTCGGATGATTTACCTGGGGGATTCAGAATCAGATTAATTAAAATGCCCAAGAACAAAACGGTAATACAACCCGCTCGCCTACCGGCGAAAGCTACTTTTTCCAGAAAACTTCCACGCCAATCGCCACAATGACGAGTGGCACAATAAGCCCTAGTATTACAATGATGTATTGGTGATCCTCTTCATGTGGAACACAACCGTGATCAGGGGAACGAGATACGACATTTTAATCAAAGGATGAATGAAAAATTTAAGTAAGAAAACTTATCTTATGTTTTGACAAAGGTGAGAATTAATGAATTATATATATAGTGGAGGTAACGGTTCACCACATTTCTAGCCGTTGGAGCCCCACTTGCCACTTTCGTCTTTTCTTAACCCATGCCGCGAATACGATAACTTGAATTCAGGACGAAAGTTTCTGACTTGGAAGGACTGCGACACCCCATAAAATTTAAATCTTATTTCAAACCCTAAAGGTAAAATCAATCACCGAAAATTTTTCGAATTGCTATTTAATCTCATAAAATAATTACTTTGGGAAAAAGTTTACAAATTGATAACACTTTATAATACTGTGTGGAGACAATAGTCATAATCACTCAATTGTTCCATTCAAGAGGGACAGTAATCATGTTCACTCAATTATTCAATTCAGAATTATCACGCAAACACTTTATAATACTGTGTGGAGACAATAGTCGTAGCACCAATTGTTTTCCATTCAAAAAGTATTGTTGCAAGGCCACAGTCACGAAGCAAATATATTTTTATTTTACGAAACATTTGCATACTAAGAATCAAATGCATATCCTTAGAACTTATACTATATACTAACAAAGTAACATATGTTTGCAAAGTGGAAGTACAAAGTACAAAGTTTAAAGTCATCAATGTTTTAATTTCAGACAAATACACAACACGATTCACAGCAATCCTTAGATCGTTAATCCGACGACTCCGTATATCTGAGTTGTACCTCACTACCTCAATTCGAAAACAGAATGCATCATGTTCGCTTGTTCTTCTCTAATTTTCCTCCTCATTGTCCTTTTTTGTTCATAGGCCTCTTCTTGCCAACATTTCTTTTAGAGCTTCTTCATCCATACGGATTCATGCAACCTCTCCCCAAATCTTTCCCCTCTTCATCCCCCCCGTCTTTCCCCCATCCCCCTCCCTTCCATCTTCCCCTCCCCCTCGCCCCTCCCCTTTCCTTCCCCCCTGTCCCCCCTTCAATTTCTGCTTTCCTCCCCTTATCTTTTCCCTTCCCACCCCCCCACCTTTCCTTCCTCCCTTCTCCTCCTACCCCCTACCGTTCCCCCCTCCTCCTCCTCCTCCTTTCTCCCACTCTCTTTCCACTCCCTCACATCCCCTTCTTCTCTTACCACAACTCTTTCCTCCTCCTCTCTTTCTCTCCCTCCCCTCTTCCCTCTTCCCTTCTTCCCTTTCCACGGTAAGAAAGGTCAACAAGTTTGTATGAAGAAACAACCTATACCTCCGTGTGTACGACCGGAGTATTTTTCCTGAAACCAAGCCAACTTAGCATCCATTTGTTTCTCTAGTTATGCCGCCTTTCCATACATAGAAAGATGCAGCTTGCGATCCTTTTCAGAACTTTCTTTTAAAAGAGTGCAAATCAAAACACGACTTTCTTGAGAAATGTCGTTGCATTTCTCATAAGCTTTTCTAAGATCGTCCCTGACAGCGCATGAATCTTTGAACTGAAAAGCTAAACTTAAAAGCACATCCTGACGACCCTTATCTTCGTTAATTAATCTCTGCACCAAGGCTTCGACTTCAGAATCAATATGAGGAAGCGAACAAGCCATTTGAAGTATTTTTGTAGTGGGATTTAAGTTTGAAAATTTGAGAGGAATGAGATGGTATTTATAAGACAAAAGGGGGAATGGGAAATGATTTAAGATCTTGTCATTACTTCAACGGGTATATTCCCAACATTTTGTCGTAGCAGCTTGTCCCAATAACGACACATTCATTTAGGGATACGTCAGGACCAGTTCAAAAGCAAATACCCGCACGTGGGAACGCGAAGACCAGTCTAGGAAAAATACCCTCACCCATTCACAAATCCGCGACCTACCACAATGTCTCGATTTTGGGACGAAATCGCATAACACGGGGCGGATGTAGCACCTCGGAAAAATTTAGAACTCCTAGTCATTTTTCGCAAGAGCATGTATCGCAAGCCGCTTCAAATTGTGCCATTTCTTTCCAATAAAAAGTTATCCTTCAGGCGACATGCAAAATTTTACGCTATCGAGGATTATAATAGCAAGTATAAATCGTTATTTTGTTTATGAATCAAAAGGGGTACTTTAGAAAACGCGTAGCAATAAGAAATCATATTTTTCATGCTTGGTGAAACAAAGTTGCACGACTATATTATTTTGTGAACCCGTTCATACTTCAATAAATAAAATATAAATGGACCAATATTTAAATATTACTAAATAAATAAGTATACCTTGACGTTTCATTTCCTCAAAACTCTAATATACACAATGTTATCTAAGTCAATCAGTAGAAAGAAATTCAAAATAAGCAAACTAACACTATCATTACATTTTTACACATAATGCCCAACACCTTATATTTTTCAAAATTTGGAGTTTCGTTGAGTCTAAAAGCAAAAGGAGGCGTCTGTTTTAAAGGGGTAGAAACAAGAAAAGGGTCGAGTTCCTTGACACCATCACTTCTCGTCGCCAACTAGCAACGTTTGGACTCTTGTAAGTCATTCTCGTAGCATAACATTCATCGCGCCATGTCATTCACCCTTGTAGTCTCACTCGCAACCAAAGACTAAAACGCGTCCGGCTTGGCAAGCTAGCCAAAAAGCCTTGGCATCGCATACTAGTGCACGACATATAGCCATGCGTAGTTAGCATGCATGCGAAGACCGAGTCACATCGCGCATAAAATAACAACATATAATAAAACTTTCAAACAACGCATTACGCATATGAACATGTAACGAACCATTGTACTTAAATGTGATACTTTAGCCACATTCCATTGTACTTAAATGTTTTGGGTGATTAATATATTTTACCGGGGTAAAATTCCCCTTTACCAAAAAAAAAGTAACGAACCAAGAAGTTTTGTACAAACCCTAAGCATGTCGTGATCAAATACGTTGGCTTGTTAGGGAGTAATAAACCTTAGGGTTACGCATGAAATGTTGTAGAAA
>BQNB010061680.1:14294-33482 GCA_026074375.1 Tanacetum coccineum
CTCTTGGAGTGGGTATTCGACCGGCATAGGGAAACAAAGGGCCAAACCGCACCCTTCCTCTATTCGGTTTTTACATATTAGCCCTTTTAACTTTTAACGACTAATATTTAATTCTCGTTAAACATTTAACGATCGTTTGTTAAATACTAATTAATATATTACATTAATATATTAAATACGTTGTTCTACATATTAACGTGTGCGTCCCCTTAGGCTCGAATAAATTTCCAGACATATATAATTTATATTTGTTCATATTCCAACAGCTTCCACTTAGACATGTATAAATTATATAATAACATTGGTAAGCGTCTAGCTTCACGCCAATGCTCCCAAAAATATCCGAGTGTGGTTTCACAAAGATACGGACAAATGATTTATACATTTACAATCCCTTTGTTTCTGATACCGTGTTAAAAAATGGATATCGATCAAGGTCATTCCATTATTTAACGATTCAATTTCTCGTATATGTAACTAATCAAGATTACCGAAAATCAATGAGACATATCCACATGAGTTTTTGGGTACGGCCATACACACATCTGATTAATTCTACGAGGGGCCAGTGGCATCATTCTTCAACTATTGAAAGAACAAATTCTATATTGACTACAAGTGCCAAGTCATCATGTTTCAAAATCACTTCTGAAATAGCCCTTATTATTTATCCCTTTTTCATGATAACTTAGACTAGATCAAGAAGGATTATCCACATATGCAAGACGTACTTGCATCTCAAGTCTAAGGATTTTATAAATAAAATCACTTACAAAATTTACTTAATGACGACGATCTATAAAGTAATATTCTTGTTGTGGGGAAATCCAATATTCATCCTATGAATATCATGTGAGTTTGGTGGACACATCCTTAATATCTATAATATCACCAATCACTCAGAATTGTCTTAATTTATAATATTCTCATATTGTTAATTGACAACGGATTAATTTAGAATAATAACTATTATTATTCATGGATTTAAACATGTAAATATAGGACACAATTTAAGATAAAAATAACAAAATACCAAGTATCATTGTCATAAAATAAATTGTTTAAACATCCATTATCCAAATATTAAACACAGATCTACATGAAACTACTAGCTAAACGAAGTCCCATGCTCTTATCAAGTTGAGTAAACTTTCCTTTCGGTAAATCCTTCGTAAAAGTTATGCTAGATTGTCATCTGTGTGAACTTTATGAAGGTTACTTCTATGGTAGTGTCTAGTGCCCATCTAAACCCCCGGTTCGTTAGCAAAATGAAGTGCGGCTGAATTATCGCAATACATCCTAATAGGTTCGTTTATTGTTGGTACTATACCAAGCCTTGAAATAAACTTCCTAATCCAAACAGCTGGAGCTTTTCTAGTCTACTACACTTCCGTTCAAAATGAAACGTATCCTGTTTGAGATTTCATATCATCTATATCGGTCTCAAATCCAGTATCGCAATAGCAATCAACTCGAAGTTCAGCTTCTGGATTTCCACCATAAACCAAGAACATATCTTTAGTATTTCTTAAATACTTAAGAATATTTTTCACAGCAGTCCAGTGACTTTCACCAGGACTCTGTTGAAACCGGCTTGTTATATTTTACGCGAATGCAACATCAGGTCTAGTGCATCTTACAGCATACATAATGGAACCCACAGCCGAAGCATAAGGTACATTTTGCATGCGCTTCACCTCTTCAGGTGTTGAAGCACCTTGTGTTTTGTTCAAGTCAAGTCTTTCTTGCATGGGGATATGACCACGTTTGGAATTATCCATTTTATATCTCTTTAAGATCTTATCCATGTAAGCATTTTGACCAAGTCCAATCAATCGCTTTGACCTATCTCTGTAGATTTTGATTCCAAGAATAAATGCTGCTTCCCCTAAATCCTTCATAGCAAAACACTTTCCAAGATAATCTTTTACACTTTGTAAACTTGGAATGTGATTTCCCATGATGATTATGTCATCAACATACAAGATGAGGAATGTAACATTACTCCCACTAGCCTTTTGATATACACATGGCTCATCAAGATTTTGAGCAAATCCAAACCTTTTGATTTCCTCATCAAATCTTTTATTCCAGCTTCTTGATGCTTGCTTAAGACCATAAATGGATCTTTGAAGCTTGCATACTTTTCTGGGATGATTAGGATCAACAAAACCTTCAGGTTACCATATAGATGTCTTCATCATGGGTAACCATTTTTTTAAGTATGCCTTGTTTTAAATCCATTTGCATATCTCATAATCATAGTATGCTGCTAAAGGATATGAGAATTCTAATAGCTCCTAATACAGACGACAGTGAGAACGTTTTCTCATAATCAACCCCCGGTAGAGTTTAGTGTAACTCCTTTGCTACAAAAGACGAGCTTAATAGACGTGTACAATACCATCCATGTCAGTCTTTTCTTAAAAAAGCCACCTCCTCCCAACGGTCTTACAACCAGTAGGAACGGTCACCAGAGACCCATACCATATTGTCCATCATGGATTGTATTTCCGCATTCATAGCATCAATCCACTTATTAGATTCTGAATCCAACATTGCGGCTTTATAGCTAGTGGGTTCATTAAGATCCCCTAGACTATGCTCCTCCACCTCTACATTTAGACATAAGCGGTTTGGAGCCTCGATCTGTTCTTCGGATCTACGAATTTGGAATCACATCTCTCTGTGGTGGTTCAAAACCTCCACCTCTTGAGGAATGTTGCTAGTGATTCAGAAGGTGTTGTATCTCTTCTTCTTGAATTTCTTCCAAGATCTACGCCCTCGCGACGACCACTGATTTCTTGACTTATGAGACGTTTCTCAAATAATTCAGCATACCTTGCAACAACAATTTTGTTTTCAGGTGAGAAATAGAAATAGTAACTTATCGTTTCCTTTGGGTATCCTATGAAGATACACTTAACATATCTTTGTTCGAGTTTGTCAGGCGTATCTCTCTTCACAAGAGCCTCACCACCCAGACCTTTAAGTAAGACAAGTTTGGACCTATTTCATACCACAGTTTCATGATGGTGTCTTATCTGACCTTTCTTGTTAGAACCATATTGAGAATGCGTGTTGCAGACTCTTAAGCATAATCCCAAAAGGATAAAGGCAGAGTTGTAAGATTCATCATAGATCGCACCATGTCTAACAAAGTACGGTTTCTCCTCTCAGACACTCCATTATGTTGTGGTGTGTATGGAGGAGTAAGCTGTAATGAACAATCCAATATCATTTAATACTCTTTAAACTCTTGGCTAATGGTTTCGCCACCAAACCCGATCGTGATCGTATTGCTTAATGGTCTTCCCCGAGTTGATTTATTCAACTTCATTTGTTAAACACTATTGAACGTTTCAAAGAACCTCATGTTTATGTTTTAAGAAGATAAACCATGAACCATAACGACTATAATCATCTGTAAAGGTAATGATAGTACTAGCACCTTTTGTCTTGACACATGTCTAAGTGGACCACAAACATCAGTATGTATATAACATAGAGATCTTTAATGCCCTTTCGTTACTATGAAGGAAAGGTTTCTTTGTCATCTTGCCAGATAAACAAGATTTACATTTATCAAAAGATTCATCATCCGTTGACTTTAACAGCCTATCTTGTTGCAGCTGTTTAATACGTTTCTTGTTTATATGAGCAAGACGACAGTGCCATAGATAAGTGGAGTCCAAGTTATGCTTGACTCTTTTATTGCTAACATTATAAATAGAATTAACATTTGGTACAAGATCATGCATATCAATTTCATAAATACCATTACGAGGAACAACATTAAAATAAAGAACACCATTCTTTGGAACTGAAATTCCACAATCCCTAAAACATTGAACAAATCCATTGTCAACAACGAGAAACTGAAACTAACACCTTTAGTAATAGTAGGTGCATAATGACAATTGTCTAAACAAATCACAAGGCCATTAGGTAAAACTAAGTCAAAACTTCCGATTGCTCTACTTGTTAACACAACACGCATTGCCCCCACATGTACAAGTAAAGAGCTCCTTTTTCAGCTTCCATTCAATCCTAAATCCTGTTTTGTAATATCATATGTTAGTAACCACCACCAGTGTCATACACCCAGGAGTTTTATTAGAAAAAGAAAATATTCTATTGTGAAGATACCACGAAGAACTGGTACAGAGCCAACATGCTATCTCCGTCTTCTTCTCAACTCAGCAAGATACACAGGACAGTTCCTTTTCCAATGTCCTACCTCCTTACAGTGGTGGCAGGCATCATCCTTAGCTGGGCGCTCCTTAGCAGTAGACTTAGGGTTGTTGGGCTTGGGGATATAAACCTTCTTATCCTTTCCCTTGCCATTACCCTTATTCTTGCCTTTTGCATTAAGCGATTTCTATTGGCCTTCTGGATTTTACCACTTTTAATCATCATTACTTGTGGTGTTCATCTCAGCCTTCTTAGGTAAACCCTTCTCATACTCATAAGCATAGGCTTGAATTTCACCTATTGACTTCCCCATGTTATGCATATTGTAAATTTCTTACAAATCCCACAAAAATCTTTAGTAAGGCCATTAAGGATTAGCCTACAGAGATATCCTGTGTTATGCAATAACCAAACGTCTCCATTTGCTCCACATATCCTTTCTCTTAAGGACATAGTCATCAACGATTTACCCTCCTCTTGTTTGCAAGCAGGAAAGATTGGATAAGTCAAACTTCTCTGACTCCAGCTTGTTCTCAACATACGATCTAAGCTTCCTGAATCATGTCATAGCGATAGTGCACTTCAAACTGTCTAAGTATTCATGATATCATACTCCCGAGCATAAGACAAGCAATCTCAGTATGATCATCATATAGAGCTGTCCACTGAGCCACAATGTTAGGTTCAACACCAGCCTCAGGAGCAGGAGGTAAAGGCTGTTCAATGACATGCATTTTCTTCTCGACTCTCAAGACTAACTTAAGTCGAGCAAACCAGTCATTGAAGTTATTACCAGAAAGTTTTTCTTTTTCAAACATCGACCTAAAAGCCGAATGGTTTATGTTTTGAACAGGTAGTGCCATCTACAAAAACATAAAAGTTCAAGAATTAGTATTTTCGATAATACTCCTTGAAGAAAATTAATTACCCATGTTTAATTAAATAAACAATTAATTTCCTAAGGTTAGGACCCAACTTGACATACCCCCACCACATCAGTTGATCTGCTAGTGATGGTGTATTCAAAAGGTAATCAACGATTGATAATTCACAACTTTTGCAATTCCTAAACCATATGGGACTTACTTTATTACAATAATATCTAGTAAGCATGTTTCATCCCATCTATGCCGCGTGTTAACAGGTCTAACCACAACAACGCTAAGTCGTCCAATCAAAAACTGTAATTATGTAACACTCACCGTCTCACGGAAAAGCGTATAATTACCTTGTGATTGCAAATTTACATGCGTCTCACGCATAGGTAAAGAGCAGCCTACAAGTGTCTTTATAAATTGGATGGCAAAAACTTAGTTGAAAAAGGGTATTTTATTTGACATGTCAAATATGTACGAAGAAGCATGCATACATCTTCGTAACATTTATTTTAATAAAAACTTTTACTCAATTAAGTTATTATTACGGTATCACCTATTATCCTTGTATCTTATACATAAAAAGTGATACCTTAAAATTGACGATTCAACGTGTGTTTAAATGTAAAGATTTTCTTTTTATCGCGGGAAAAGATTAAAGAATGATTAAAAATCATTCAAACCCTAGACCATTCGCGACTTCCTACCTAGTATACAAGGTAAGAAACTACAACGTATCAGGTCTTATATGGTAATGTTATCTACAAGAGCCGAAGTCTAGAAGATTCAACCCTCGAAAACCTTATCCTTGCAACTAAAAAAAAAAAAAAAAAAAAAAAAAAAAAAAAAAAAAAAAAAAAAAAAAAGATATAGTACTTTGCAAATTACGTCATTGATAAATAATAAAGACTTTAATTTAAAACACACTTATGACCTGATAAATTGCTAGTCTAGATCAATTGAAGATTTTACACCGGATGTAAGTCCGGATCCATTTTTGACTTTTTTGCAATATAAAGTCCCATGATAAAATCTTATTTCGATAAATCCAATAGTCATGTTATTTTGTTTTCAGATAAACGTCTTTATTTCATCACAATTCGAAGAACTTAAAATAAATACAAATAAACACAACTAGCACAAATAACATTTTTTATTTAAACACACATAACAATTAAGAACTTGCAAACATAAAATATGATCTAATTAAACTAAAAATAAAACATAAGCATTTATACATATAAGGCTCCTTCGTCCAATAAAACTACGCGGACCCACATACATCGAAACAATCGATTACGTAACCTTATATAAAATAAATACCACATATCACATAAAACTTTTTAACTATTTTTAGGCCCCATTGATTCACTAATAAGGGTCTTCCCGAATTTATGAATCAAGGATCTTACCAGTTAAGAAAATATTTAAAAATTATGTGTATTTTAATCATATTTAAAACAAATCTTTTTTAACAATTAACAAGATTATAATATCTAATATCAATCATGATAAACTTTGGCATGATTTTATCATGATCCTGATTAACAATTAACAAAACGTTAAACAAATTAACATAATATATCAGAGTTTTTTATATAAAGTTGCATACCCAAATCTCTTCTAATAATTTTATTAACCTCAAGATCAAATCTTTTTAACAAAAAAATCCCAACGTCTTAAAATTAATTATGAAACTCTAATTTTGTCCAACTTAATTTCTTGTAATTAAAGATTCTACAACCTGGCTCTGATACCACTGTTGGGTTTTATGATCTAATTAACAATTAAATTAACACGAGTACGCAGCGGAATAAAGGTCACGAGTAAACACAATAATTAACAAGATATAAAACAGGTACCTTTTAGCACGAAACGATAACATAACCGTTTAAAGGTAACCGTAAACACGTCTTCTAAAAAAGCGTGTGTATAATACCTACGCGAAACCACAAGAATCAAAGATTGATTCCTCTAAGCTTCCACACACTATACGTTCTTTAGCAAACAATTAAGTATGCTAGTACTAGTAGTGATAAGCAATAAAACCACCACGTTCTCGTAGAAATCAACGATTGAAACCTTGTGGTTTTTTTTCCCCTTGGATCGAACCAACACAAAACCGAAAAAAACCCTTTGATTTTGTTGATCGATTAAACAAAAGAGATGGAGAGAGGATTTAGGGATTATAATTTCATGGCTTTTCAATCATCAAAAATTTTTTTGGAATCCCTTAACCTCTATTAAAAGGTCTAAATTCCTTGTGCTTACAAGAAAAACCCTCTCACCTTCTTAATAGGGGTTTATGACCAATTAAAAGGAAAACCGTTACTTTCTTTTTCCTTAAATGCCATATTAATAACTCATTAAATATTTACATTAACTATTTAACATAAGTTATGCTTATCACATAAATATATTACATTTAATATATTCCTTTAATTGTTACTATTAACGCGTGCGTCCCCTTAGGCTACTAATAAATATTCCGGACATATATTAAATTTATACTTGACATATCCAACAAACAGGTCATCAGCTAGCGACTTTTCAAACCCAATCTCTAAAGTTTCTACGGCATGTCTATTAGAGAAATAGAATCCCAATGTAAAAGCTGTCTATAACTTTTCAATCTATTTGTAAAATTCCAATGAGAAAAGTCTATGAAAAGACTTTGCAAAGTTCGATTGCTCCATCCGACATATGCTACGCATTGAAACCTAAAAAGCGCTCACATTGCCAACTTTTCTTTTGAAAATTGATTAGGGACAATAGTTAACATCGGAAAGAGGCTTCTTTAGCTTGGCGATTTTTTCCAAGGACTCAAAGGCATGCTCGGCATAGGCGAGTCAATTGTACCGAACCCCTTCCAGTAGACCCGTGAATAGATGTAATTAAGCTTTTCCAAAGAGAGGTTGGTTCCGAGTGGAAGCTTCGCCACCATTTTATTAACATGGCTAAGCTAGCCGCATGATGACTATCGATTCCAAGACCTCCAAAATTAGTTTATTCGAAGCAATGTAAGACATTTTATTTGTGCCACCTCAAAAGAAGTTACATCTAAGCTTTTCAAGATAATTGATGACACATTAGGAGCCAAAAAAGGGAGAAGTAGTATGTTCCAAGAGCACATACTTGATGATACATTAGGAGCCAAAAAAGGGAGAAGTAGTATGTTCCAAGAGCACATAGTACCGATTTAAGGAGGATAAGTCTACCACCGTTTGAAAGTGTTCTAGCTTTCCAAGAGGTAAGTCTTTTGTGGAATTTATCAATAATGAGTTTTGCAATGGCAAGATTTGTTCATATTGGCACCAATCGGAATACCAAGACCTGAACATGGGAGACTAGATCATTGGCAATTACGAAAAGAATCGAAGTTTTGTGATTCGGAAGTGGAAATGCCAATACCAAAAAGTTGATTTTGGAAAAGTTCACTTTCAATCCGGAAGCCAAGTTATAACATCTCAATAAACGGCAAAGGGTTTTTAGCGTTGACTCGCGACCACTTACCCATTATGAGAGAATCGGCTGCGAATTTAAGATGAGAAATATTAACTTTCTTTGAGCCTACTTCCACTCTTTCAAAGATTAGCTTCGATTTGGCTTCTACAAAACAAGAGGTTTTATGTCCATACATAACTTACTACACATCTTGAGGCTTACTAGAATGAAGTGATAAAAAAAGGGAGACGAAAATACTTGAGCTAAGTCTCATGCATCCGATTTACTGGCTCACACTCCGAAAATAACTTAATCACTAAAAATATCGTCTATTTAAAAGAACATAAAAGATGTCTTTTACGTAGGAGTGTGCACGGCCGGGTTTGAATCGGTTTTTGACAAAAACCGAAATAGGACCGAAACATTCGGTTTTTATAGAACTCAAAACCAAAAATAACCAATCGGTTTTTCTCGGTTCGGTGTTTTCGTTTTTCTATCAGTTTCGGTTTGATGTTTAGGTTTTTTGACCGTTTATGTTGGGTCGTGGTTAAATTTAAGGTGTCCGAGCGGCCGAACAGTCTCGTGAACACCTCTAATATATAATTACGACTATGTTACTGATACTACTTTTACCATTCCGTCGTCTCACGTACTATTTTTACTTCGGCCCGAATAGTACTCTCATTCTCACCCATTAACACTATTTAAGCACGATTACCAGTTAGTAGCATATATGCCAACAACCACTCATCATGTACGACCGTCGGACAAAGATCTTATCTGACTAATTATATACATCAGCAAGTAACCGGTGGTAATGTGGGTAGTAAAAAGTTTTTGTGGCATTGCCGTTTTGATTCCAAAAGAGTGATCATTGTGAACTAGTAGCTTACTTTTACTTATATAGTATAGTAGGACGATGTGATTATATATTAAAGTAAGGTGTCATGTTTTTTGATTGAAGATTTTTGTGATTTATAGAAGATCCCGCCACAAAGCTAAAGCCATGTCATTCTTGATCTGACCTGGATTAATTTTGTAATATAAACCAACCAACCAAACTTTACTTTTCTTTTCTTTTTAGAAACCATTTATGCATATTTAAATATAAGTTGCACAAAAGTTCCCTAACTCATTTTACTACTTGCTATGCTAGTCCACAAAGTGTCCTTGATTTTTTAGACAAAAAAAACCAATAAGATGATGATAGGTATCTTGTGGTTATAATAAAATCTCAAAAGAGCGGGACATCTTCTATTTTTACTACTCCAAGGTTACCTGGCGACACGACAACTCTAAATTGTCGCTTTGGGGCATCGGGAAAATCGTTGAGCTAGTACTTCCACTATAGTAATTGGTTTGGTTGTATCATACCAGCCTTGAGTCCATATTGTTTATCTAATTTGATTCATGCAAATCTCAAAAATCTACAAGTGGCCCATCTCACACCTATTAAACAGTAGCAAATTCAATATATATCCCCTTAATCAGTAAGGAGTTCTCTATCAATAAATTTCTATGCGAACTAGTATCTGAATCAATTACATTTTCTTATGCGACCGGCAGTTGCAATAATCTCTTTTTCTACTTGCAATAATGAATTTTAGATTTATTGTGACTTGTACCTTATAATTTTTTCACATGCGACTAATCTTTTCCTTTGTTTTGTTAGCCAAATGTTAAACAAAACATAATTATACACACACAAACACACACTGAGTAAATTTACACAAAAAAAATTATTCATTTACCTACACTTAAACACACAGTTAAACACGGATGGATTGTTTCATCTTCTACATCTTAAACCCCTTTTTTTTTAACGGTGATTTTTATAGAAAACTAGCAAAGTCTATAACAGAAGCTTACAAACAAGTAATAATAGCTAAAGGGTTTTTTAACCAACCTATCCAACTAAACATAAGCTTAGGATTTCTAGAAGAAATCCATAAATAAGATTGAGAAGTAATAGAGTCCCAAAGCATCGCCTTCTTAGGAGGGGTGTTAGAAAAAAGCAAGCGATTCCGATAGCTCCAAATGTACCATAGAAGAGTCCCCCCGGCTCCTTCTATACACAAACGCACCATATTGGAGATGTGCAAGGAGTCAAGCCACGCATACCATTCAGTAATATTATCGCATATCGGAATATCCATCTCTCACCATTTCACCAATAAGGCCCACAAATCTTTGGCCAAATCACAATTGAAGAAGATGTGATTGACCGTTTCAACATCACTTTGACAAGTAGGGCAAAGGACGGAGCCAATATCCATGCCTTTTCTATCGAGGTTAACTCTAGTCGGGAGTTTGTTGAGATATTGAAACGTGTACGAAAATGATTGACCGTTTCAACATCACTTCAACAATCTCGTTGACTGAAAGAAAGAGGATTTAGTAATTCAGCTCCAAAGGAAGAAGGAATCCCAGTAGCCATATTGAAACGTGTACGAATAAATGTTCAAAAATTTCAGCCTGCCGAGATAGGATCCTCAATCCCTTCGCTAAGAAAACAAAGAACTTGCATTTAGCAAGAAGGAAGAAAGATACATTCTTGAGGATTCCTTTAATAGTCAGTTGACACCTTTTTTTCTTAAGCATACCATGAAAAAATCCAGTATTTTCGTCACCCTGTAGAGCCCACTTTAACTTAGCTTTTTGGGCTAAGTCTTTAGATTCCAAACGCTCTAACTCGACTAGGAATTTTAAAGAGTCTTTGTGATTTAAAAAGTCCTCCTCGCTAGCACATCCAAGATCAACCTTGACATCAATAGAAGAAAGCCGTTTAAGGTGCCATTTCTTTAGGTTATAGGATGAGGATTTTTTTTCAAAAAGTCATGAACGAATTACACGAACCCGCCGTCTACTTAATATTCCGCTAAGGCAAAGCGCAAGTAAGGTAGTATGACGACTATTACAAGGCCCCTAGGGGTATACTAAGTGCATGCGAAATATATTAAGAGTAGATGAACCATATTAGGGGGCAAGATAGTATGAAGACTGTTACCCGATGGTATCTTTTTGTCACACCCCAAAAATTTTAGGTCAATATTTTAAACTTTTCTGATCATTATTTTTGACTTTTATCCGTTACATTTGAATATGGCTGTTTACCAGGAAGTTAACCCGCATAAATCTGAAAAATGTCATCGGACGCGTTCCGACTTCGAATTTTTATTAGTTTAGATATTATATGAGTTGTTTTATCTTTTCTAAGTGTTTTGTAGTTTACGATCACTCCCGGTATTTATTTTTACGCTTTAACGTTTAATTTGCGTTTTTCGCGTTTTTGACCTAACGGAACCCCAGAAACCTGAAATCTTTTCGTTTAAACTTTAGTTATCGTCCATCTCATGATCATAAGCCAAAAATTTCGTTCACCTCTCCCCCTATAGTAATATTAGATGCCTAAAACCAAACCAAATGCACCATAAGTCTTGAAATTAAATACAAGAGCATCTTTTGAAAACCCCATGCATGTGTGCATGAAAGTGACATATGAGGAGGTAATTCTCATGAACATTTCCTTAAGCAAGCCTAGAACACGTAACCATTTGATCACATGAATTCCCATTTGACCAAAATTCAAAATCAAGACCAAGTATGATGAACCATGACTCTAAAAATTGAACCCCATGGTCCTTGTGCGTTGTTTGGCCGAGCATGGGTACACACACCTTTGGTGTGTGTTGGTCACCTATACACTACATGACAAGTCAAAAACCCTAACCACTTGGCTATTTAAGCATCTCATTCTCACACTTAGGGTTCATCTCATTTCTAAAGTCACCAACAAGAAAATGTTCTCTCCCCTTTCCTTTGTTTTTGGCCACGACACACATACACCCAATTAGGGTTTCCATATCTTTGATTTTTAGCAAGATCCAAGCATACAAGGTTCATTTTTAAGAAAATCTAAGGTGGTTTGAAGTATTGATTCTTTAATTCAAAGGTTTTCTTCAAGATATAAACTAGGGTTTCAAGATTTATTGTTGGGTTTTATAGATCTAGTATTTTGGGGTATAGATCTTGTGATTTCTCTACTTGTCCTTCATTCTTGTAAGTGTCTTGAATCTTTTCTTGTGGTTTACTTATGTTCTTTCATATATGTTCAAGATCCATACATCCATATGTTGTGTTTTAATTTTTGAAAGATTATAAAACAAGATTTTATAAATAATGATGTTACTTTGTTTCACTAGTTAAATATTATGTTCTTGGTGAGATGAGAGTTGGATGAGAGTTGAAACAATAGAAATGAAGGGATTAGGTTAGTTTTAGATGTGGTTTTGTTATGGTTTAGTTGTGAATGGAGATTAGGCTAGATTAGGAACTATTGTGAAGTTTGGGTGGATTTTGGTTGCGTTTTTGACAAAAAGTGCTTGCTGATCCGAAATTGTTTTGGGGTTTTGGTCGACCTAAAAATGTTTTCACTTGGCGAGAAGGTAGTTTTTGGAAAGCTCGTTTTGAATAGATAGGTTTTCATATATCGCACTCTAAAAACGGATTTAAAACGATCAAGATATAGCGAAATAAAACTTGAAATATTTTTCGGCAAACCGAATGAATAGTTGCTGATGTGAATAGTAAAATGGGTTTTTGGACACTTTCGGACATTTTTGGACTTTCTAAACGTTAGCAAAACATATAGTAACACATATATATTTATTTGTATCATTTAAAGACATCGTTAACATATTTAAGGAAAAGCGTTAAGGTTACTAAAAATAGTAAGTTTGGTAAAAAATTTGGCGGAACGGACATAGAAATTAAGCGATTGAGTTTAGATAGTGCGTTTTGAAAATATGGAAATTTAACAAATATAGGGGACGATATTAACGTCTTGAAACTAAAAACTTTCCTAAAGAAAAACTACTAATAATAAGTAATTTTCGGTTTAAACGCCAAACTTAACGGAAAACTATTATGATTATTACGTCATGATTTTGATATCAAACCAAAGCAACCACAATTGGATGTCCTCTTGGTTGATGAACATATTGTGCAATTCTTGGCATACTTTCCATGTTTCTAAGACGCGTTATTATTCTAGGTACCGCGGCTAGATTTCTATATCATCTTTTACTTGCGTAATTATATTGTGCTCATTGCTAAGGTGTAGTTCATAGCCACTTCGTTTTTTACTACTTTTGCTTTACTATTTTGGGGTGAGAAACATTGCTTGTTTTTAAACTATGGACACATTTACTTTACGTTTCCTTTTCCTGATTACGTGTTGCCTAAGTAGCGAATAAACCACTAATGCCCGAACTATCATGAACCGTCAATTGCTTAACCGACTGTACTGGTTAAGTAAGCGCGAATGTTGTAAATTGATCTATTGGGAGTAATTATCCATATCCGGGTAAGTAGCGCTTACTAGATTCGGAGGTCCCAAACAAACAGATATATACCATGTCGGATTTTCAATAGGTGATCTTGGACGGATACCTTTAGGGCGAGTAATTCTATTTGGCATATAATATGCTTCATGTAATTGAGCTTCAGTGTCATGAGCTTAGTGCAATAGTAAATACATTCTTTTTTATGTGAAGTTGTATCCGTTATAACTGTCACGTGCGTACTGTGAACTTGTGGTCCACTTTTAATACTAAACTTAAACCTATATATTCGTTTAACTTTATGTTGACCGTTTTAGCATGTTTTTCTCAGGTGCTTAGCTGTGGACGTCTTTACTTGCTTATTGGTATTGCCATGCATTGGACCAATTTTCAAGAACTACTATCTACTGTCTTAACATCGTTGTCAATTTTCTAAAACTTTTATTCGCTTCCACATATTATCTCTAAACTTATGTCAAACCTTAACTATTTTATTTAATGCAACGATGATGGATTTTTAAACGTACCCTTAGAGGTCGTTCTTTGTATCTTATGTGATGTATATTATGACGTCACTCCCCCGGACACGTGTATTCCGTCCAGGCCCCGTTTGAGGGTGTGACAGATTGGTATCCAGAGCCAAAGTTATAGAGATCCTACGTGCTTACCTGCTTATATATGTATCTAATAATAATAGCATTTTATATATGTATATATAAGCGCAATTTATATATCATATTGCCATAATTACTTTATACATCTTTTTGCCTTGAGCCTACTATGATATGGGTTTACCTCTACCATGCGTTTATCTTTTCTCTATGTTTACGTCTGCCTTACGTATATTTCCTTTTTTTATAGAAGTTGTCTATATAATACTAAATTTTTCCTAAGACATTGTGAGTGGCACAATGGTCTCTAAACGTTCCCAAAGACATCGTGAGTGATACGATGGTCATTAAAACTATTTCATAAATTTACTTTATACAATTTTACATAACATCAAAACTTGTCACCGTCTTTCGACTCTCATACTGTCACCTAGAAGCATACCGATTAAGTTGAACATGACTTTAAACCGTCACCTTGCAACATTTCATCTTTAGGACACGACTTTAGGGAAGCCGACTTACTTTATCTTTCTTTTACTTCTTTTAATTTTGAAGAGAATGTCGGCATCAAGACAAGGAATGAGTTATGCGGAGATTGACCAGATTATGGCCCAGCGAGTTACTGATGCTATTGAAGCTATTGCGATCTACGATACAAAAATCCGCATGATTCACGATCTGATGAATCAGGTCATACGGTAAGAAACCACAGTAGAAAGGAATGCTAACAACAAGAGGAAGTTTGAGAACCAACCAAAGGATAACTATGTGCCGCAACAACCACCCTTCAAGAAACCAGATGTGACAAGAGCTTACACTATTGGGGCCAATGAAAGGAGGGCTTATGCTGGGAATTTACCTTACTGCAACAAGTGTAAGTTGCATCATGTTGGGCCGTGCACTGTGAAGTGTAGTAATTGTAAGAGGGTTGGCCACATGACTAGGGATTGTAAGGCATCCGTTGCTGCAATGAACCAAAGAGCCTATGTGGCAAATCCAAAGGCTACTAACACTTGCTATGAATGTGGAAGGCTAGAACATTTTAGGAATGAATGCCAAAAGTTGAGGAATCAGAACCAAGTGAACAAGATTTGGAAGGAAAAAGCTCGTAGAAACTCTAGTGTCGTCAAAGACAAGACTAATGTTTAAGAAAAGATCTTCCCGCCTTACCTAGTTATCTAAGTCAAAGTCTTCTTAGACTATATTCGCATTAGTACTTTTCTATAAATTTCATTGTATTGAGTGGATGTTTTAAATTTCCTATTAATGTATGTGTCATGACAATTCCATCAGTTACACTTAATTTCTCTGTTTAATTTTGTATTCACACGTTTGAAATAAGCAATGTTCTCACCCCAAAAGATGATTTAAAACAGTAGAGTAGGGGCTATGAAAATGTCATCTTGTAAACTATTTCATTGTCAAATATAGACCATTCACTATCGTTTTATAAACTTTTTCTATTATCCCCATAAACAATTTGCATCATATGGAACTATTTCATGGTCTTTTGTAAACTATTTTGTTGTCACTTTATAAACTATTTGGTTGTCAACTCGTAGACTATTTGTTACCATGATTGTAAACCCATATTATCACATTGTCCACTGTCACGTGATTGTCACGTAAACTATTTCGATATTACATCTTAAATTATTTTACGCAATCTTACAAAATAATCTCGTGTCGTTATATAAATTACTTTGTATTCATCTCTACGAACTGTTTTGCTACCTTATAAACCATATTTTTATACCATATAATTTTTTTAAACATGACGCCTATTTTGGACGAAATAAGAGTATTCCCATCGATATTGTCTTTAATTATACATTGCCTGACAACCTATGTTTAATTCAGGAAGACAAAAGTCATGCATAGAGTAGTCACCATATAAATTTTTTCAATTTACATTAACCTGTCACATTTCTATTTCTTTTCTCTTCATTACAATTCAAAGGGGGATATTTTCTTCCTGAATATCGTGTATACCAATATTTATGAGTGTATTTTGTGAGTTGTGTAGGTCAATGTGTATGCAAATTTTCTAATCGTCAAAAACTAAGTGGACTTTCTCAGTTTTATTCTATAGGAAGATTATACCCTTAGCCGAGAGACTGAAATCACGTCACTTGTAGTCACGGTAGTTACGTATTTTAAGATTTTAACCAAAATAGACCTTAAATCCTCATCTTTGGGTTAGAATCAAGGAATTAGGAATTACTTTCATCGTCCAAGTTTTCTAATATGTCATGGAATAAGGCAAAGGACATAATCATTGCAAATACCTAGAACCTAGCCGACAGAAATTTCGTACCCACAGTTTTTATCCTTCTAAGTGATATCGTCCCATCCATCTTAGACATTAAGTACCCTATTGAGCTAGTTAACAGAAGGCTAATAGGATCTAATACCGTACTTAGAGGCTGTACGTTAGGATTATTAGGTCACCCATTCAATATTAACCTAATGCTAGTAGATCTTGGTAGTTTCGACGTCATCATCAACATGGATTGGTTAGTGAATCATCATGCGGTGATTGTTTGCGATGCAAAGGGTGTGCGGATTCCTTGTGGAGATGTAGTTTTGATAGTCCAAGGTGATAGAAGTGGCAAATGAAAGAAGTCGAAGTTAAGCATTATATCATGGACTAAGACTCAGAAATGCATTAAGAAAGGTTACCTAAATTTTTTGGCACAAATTACGAAGAAGGAAACCGAAGACAAGTCGGAGGAGAAGCGACTTGAGGACGTGCCGACTGTACGTGACTTTCCGGAGGTCTTTCCCGAATACTTGCCTGGATTACCGCCAACGCGACAAGTTGAATTTCAAATTTACTTGGTCCCTGGTGCTATACTTATAGCACGCGCCCCGTATAGATTAGCACCATCAGAATTGCAAGGATTGTCTACTCAACTATAAGAACTTTCGGACAAAGGATTTATAATACCGAGTTCCTCACCTGGGGAGCCCCGATCTTGTTCATAAAAAAAAGATGGATCTTTCAGATGTGTATCGACTACCATGAGCTGAACAAGCTGACGGTAAAGAACCGATATCCACTTCTGAGAATCTACAACTTGTTTGATCAGTTGCAAGGATGAAGTGTCTACTCAAAGATCGACTTGAGGTCTGGTTATCACCAACTCAGAGTTTGTGATGAGGACATTTCAAAGACGATGTTTAGGACTCGCTATGGCCACTACGAGTTCCAAGTGATGCCTTTTGGATTGACAAACGCACAGGCAGTATTCATGGACTTGATGAATCGGGTGTGCAAACCGTACTTAGAGCAAGGAAGAGTATGCTGAACATCTTAAGTTAATTTTAGAGTTGCTTAAGAAGGAAGAATTGTACGTCAAGTTTTCAAAATGCGAATTTTGGTTGTCAAGGGTACAATTTATCGGTCACGTGATTGATAATGAAGGCATTCACGTGGACCCATCTAAGATTGAGTCTATCAAGGATTGTTCATCGCCCAAGACTCCGACAGAAATTCGTCAATTTCTAGGTCTTGCCGGCTATTACCGACGATTTATCGAAGGTTTCTCGAGGATTTCCAAACCTATGACGAAGTTGACTCAAAAGAACATGAAGTTTGATTGGACCGAAAAGGCAGAAGCTGCATTCCAACTGTTGAAGCAGAAGTTGTGTAGTGCACCGATCTTATCCTTGCCCGAATATAGCAAAAACTTCATGGTTTACTATGATGCTTCTTGCAAAGGGTTAGGCATGGTTCTGATGCAAAAAGAGAAAGTCATAGCCTGCGCATCATGCCAACTCAAGATTCACGAGAAGAATTACACTATGCATGACTTAGAACTAGGAGAGGTAGTGTTTGCTCTCAAGATGTGGAGACATTATTTGTACTGCACGGAATGCGTTGTGTTCACTGATCATAAGAGTTTGCAGCATATTCTAGATCAGAAAGAGTTGAACATGAGACAACGTAGGTGGTTGGAGTTATTGAGTGATTACTACCGTGAGATTCGTTATCATCCAGGAAAAGCGAACGCGGTGGCAGACGCCTTGAGCCGAAAGGAACAGATCATTTCATTTCTAAAGTCACCAACAATAAAATTTTCTCTCCCTTTTCCTTTGTTCTTGGCCAGGGCACACACACACCCAATTAGGGTTTCCATAACTTTGATTTTTGCATGATCCAAGCTTACAAGGTTTATTTCTAAGAACATCTAAGGTGGTTTAAAGTATTGGTTCTTTGATTCAAAGGTTTTCTTCAAGATCTAAACTAGGGTTTCAAGATTTATTGTTGGGTTTTATAGATCTAGTATTTTGGGGGTATAGATCTTGTGATTTCTCTACTTGTTCTTCATTCTTGTAAGTGTATTGAATCTTTTCTTGTGGTTTACTTATGTTTTTTCATATATGTTCAAGATCCATACATCCATATGTTGTGTTTTAATTTTTGAAAGATTATAAAACAAGATTTTATAAATAATGATGTTACTTTGTTTCACTAGTTAAATATTATGTTCTTGGTGAGATGAGAGTTGGATGGGAGTTGCAACAATAGAAATGAATGGATTAGGTTAGTTTTAGGTGTGGTTTTGTAATGGTTTAGTTGTGAATGGAGATTAGGCTAGATTAGGCACTATTGTGAAGTTTGGGTGGATTTTGGTTACGTTTTTGACAAAAAGTGCTTGCTGATTCAAAATTGTTTTGGGGTTTTGGTCGACCTAAAAATGTTTTCACTAGGTGAGA
>BQNB010061681.1:0-24094 GCA_026074375.1 Tanacetum coccineum
TTCCGGACAACTATTGCCGGCTCAACCGGAAGGAATGGAAACTGAGGGTAGAAATTTAATTAATTCATATAACAAATCAATGTCCGGAGGTCTAACCTACGAGGAGTGGCAAGTCTGTAAAAGATGGCGGCGATCAATACGTCGATGAATGGTGATATCCTGGTAACCGAAGTAGTTTATGACAAACGACGATGCTCTGAAACATACTTAAAGGTCAGATATTGGACTTGAACGATAGTGTTGTGGTGGAGGTTATAAGTTGTCGATTGTGCGGATTCTAGAGTCTGTAACCGGATGAACAGAAGAGGTTTAACTTTCTATTTGAATAACTCCTAGTATCTTCATTTCCAACTCAATGACTATACGTATGATATTTTGTTCAATGGTCAACCGATGACGGGAACTAATTGTTTGAAAGTCGGGTCATGAGGAGATGGTTTTAGAAGGTGGACCAGAAAATAGAGCTCGTAAGCCGTTAAAATTTTGGGACTTCTAGGATAGGTAACTGGGTATGTTCTGCCAGTATCAGTTTTGCGAGTTTCATTTTGATAGGCTGTAACTAAAAGTAAAATTAGTGTCTAATTATTGTGTCAATGCAAAGATGCTACATATAGTAGTATTAAATATTGTTTTTGTATGTACGTGAGGGGTATACGACAATTTTTAGATTTGAGAAAAATTTTCACATGATCCATACCTCACCTATTTATATACTTATTAAGCCTTGTCTTTAAGATTGATGAGGTAATGCTTTATTGATGACGTATAATAGGTGTACCAGGCCTCTGGGCCTGAGCCATTGGGAGCATACAACCTCACTAATAGGGTTCAGCGGCGAAATAAAATGGCCATTAGGACAGATAAAACTCTTAGTAAAACTCAGAGATGATGAACACTCAATGTCAGCATTGATGGATTTCATGGTGATAAGATCGACATCTCCACACAACGGAATCATTAGAAGGCCTGAGGTTACGAAAGATACAAGCAGTACCATCAACAACGCACGGAATGATAAAATTTTTAGTCACGGGAGGAATACTCACGCTAAAAAGCAATAAAATTATCCCAGTTGAATGTGTGATGGTCTCTGGACTAGAAGAACAACCCATCTCAGTCAACAAAGTAAAAGAAGAAAGGGTAAAAGTGGCAATCAATCCGAAACACCCGGAGCAGACAGTGATGATCGGTTCCAACCTTACAGAGAAAGCCAAAGTTAAGCTGTTCCAAGGCATATAGCGGAACATAGGCTGAATGTACGAGAAGGTTGTCAGCCGGTTAGGCAAAAGAAAAGAGGCAAAGCCGCATAAAGAAACATAGCAATCAATGACGAAGTTAGTAAGCTTGTGGCAGCTGGGATCATGAGGGAAGTTCATTATCACGATTGGCTCTCCAACCCGGTGATGGTAAAGAAGAGTGAAAACAGCTGGAGAATGTGTGTTAATTTTAAAGACCTCAACAAAGCATGTCCTAAGGACGGTTACCCTCTGCCAGAAATAAATTAGAAGGTCGAATCCCTGTGCGGATTCCCCTTCAAATGCTTTCTGGACGTATACAAGGGGTATCACCAAATACAAATGGCAGAGGAGGATGAGGAAAAAACCGCGTTCATTACAAATCAAGGTATTTTTTGCTACACACAAATGCCGCCGGTGCAACCTACCAACGTTTAGTGGGCAAGACATTCCATGGACAAATTGGTAGAAACCTCGAGGTATATGTGGATGATTTGGTCATAAAAAGCCGCACGGAGGATGAAGTTGTCCGCGACATAGAAGAAACATTCAAGACTCTTAGAAAAATCAACATGAAACTAAACCCAAAGAAGTGCACATTCGGAGTTGAAGAAGGAATGTTCTTAGGATACCAGGTTAATAATAAAGGCATTAAGATATGCCCAGACAAGGTAGACGCCATATTAAGCCTTTAATCACCAAAATGCTTGAAAGACGTGCATAAATTAAATAGAAAGTTGGCAAGCTTAAACAGGTTTTTAGTAAAATCAGCGGAGAAATCGTTACCATTTTTCAAAACTTTGAAAAAATGCACAAAGAAGAGTGACTTCCTATGGACAGAGGAAGCGAAATCTGCATTTAGACAGATAAAGGAACACATAGCAAAGTTACCCATGCTCACCGCTCCAGAAGAACAAGAGAAACTCATCGTCTACCTGGCAGCATCCAAGGAAGTGGTTAGCGTTGTACTAATGACGGAAAGAGAAGCTAGGCAAATGCCAATCTACTTTGTCAGCCGAGCGCTGAGGGCCCCAGAAGTAAACTAAACCTCTATGGAAAAATTGGTGCTAACACTAGTACATGTAAGCAAATGGCTAAGAAGATACTTCCAAGCTTATCCAATCATAGTAATAACGGATCAACCCATCAAAAACATACTATCAAACCCAGAAGTCGCTGGTAGGATGCAAAAGTGGATCATACAACTAGGGGAGTTTGGTATACATTATAGACCAAGAGTATATGTTAAAGGAAAAGTACTAACTAATTTTATCGTAGAAAGACCAGAAAAAGAAGGCCATTACAATTCCGCAAAGGAAGAAGAACCGCTCCCGGCACAGTGGACTCTGTTCACGAATGGGTCATCTTGCTTTGACGGATGTGGAGCAGGAGTGATACTCACGGATCCGGAAGGGGTAGAGTTCACATACGCTTTAAGATTTCAGTTTGAAGCAACTAACAATGAAGCCGAATATGAAGCCTTAATAGCAGGATTGCGGATAACGGAAAAAATAGGCGTCCAAAGCCTCCAAGTAAATGTAGACTCAAAACTGGTAGCAAACCAAGTAAATGGGACCTACATCATAAAAGAAACAAACATGATCAAATACTTAGAGAAGGTAAAAACACTGGCCAGTACCTTCTGGGTGTTTTCAATAAAGCAAGTTCCAAAAAGCAAGAACAAAAAAAGCGAATGCGCTAAGCAAAATAGCATCTACCAGCTTCGCACATCTCAGCAAACAGGTGTTAGTAGAAGAATTGAAAGAAAAATCAGTGAATGAGAGTGAGGTGCTCGGCGTGGTGGAGGAAGAAGGGGAGTCCTGGATGACCCCGATTCATGAATATCTCACGGATGAAACTTTACCAGCGGAAAGAAAAAAGGCAAGAGCAATAAAGCGTAAGTCACATCGTTTCGCTATCATCAACGGAATACTGTACAAAAAATCCTTTCTAGGCCCATGGCTCCGATGTGTAGGACCTTCACAAGCAAACTATGTCTTGCGAGAAATACATGAGGGCTCATGTAGCATGCATGCGGGCACACGATTCGTCGTTGCCAAAGCTCTAAGGATTGGATATTACTGGCCGACAATGCATAAGGACGCAAGGGCACTTATAAAAGCATGCCGGGAATGCCAAGTGCACAAACCTGTCCCAAGAAATCCGCAGGAAAAATTGAATCCGATCACATCTCCGTGTCCATTTTACAAATGGGGTATCGACATAGCTGGACCTTTCCCGGAAGGACCTGGAAAAGTCAAATTTCTAATAGTGGCCATGGACTACTTTACCAAATGGATAGAATCAAAACCAGTGGCAAGTATCACAAGAAACCAAGTAAAAAAGTTTGTATGAGAAAACATCGTGTGCAGATTTGGTCTTCCGGGAGAAATCATATCCGATAACGGGAAGCAATTCCGAGATAACCCATTCAAAGACTGGTGTGAAAAATTATGCATTCAACAACATTTTGCCTCCGTAAAGCATCCCCAGACAAACGGACGGGTAGAAAGAGCAAACCGGAGTTAGGGGGAATAAAACAAGGCTGGGAAAAGATAACAAGAACTGGATGGAAGAAATCTCTTATGTCCTCTGGGCACACCGAACCATGGTCAAATCTAGTAACAGAGACACTCCATTCTCAATGACTTACGGAACGGAAGCTGTCATCCCGGCGGAGATCGGAATGCCCACATTCAGAACATCAGAATTAGACATGGCCAAAAACGATGAAGCATTGAAAATCAACTTAGAGCTACTAGAAGAAAAGCGAGAGCAAGCAGCCATAACAGAGGCAAAGAGCAAGAGACAAATGGAAAAATACTACAATGCCAAAGTTCGAAACACAAGCTTTAAGCCAGGAGACTTGGTATACCTTAACAACGAAGCAAGCCGTGCAGAAGATACCGGGAAGCTAAGACCCAAGTGGGAAGGCCCATACGAAGTCACAGAAGCACTTGGGAAGGGAACGTATAGGCTAAAAGACCGCAACGGAAAGGAGCTTCCGTGGACATGGAATGTTTGTAACCTTAAGAAGTGTTATATACACAAAATGTGAGCAGCTTACCCATACGGACCCCGTAATGGGAAGAGCATTTCTACTTTATTCCTTGTAGTAAATTTTAAATATTGTGTAATATGTCTCTCAATTTCAATAAAAAAGTGAAGACTAGCTACCTTCACAAGTTATATTTTGAAAAATTCTTATTTACTACTTTGCAAAGTTATCTGTTATATGTGATTAAGTCGCGCACGCACGGAGCATGCCTCCAATAATGTTATTCCGCATAACAAAAAGAGGATGAATAACCTATAAACAAAACTCAAAATGCATAAGAGGCATTGCAAGCCCGACATTCAAAGCAAGCCTATTACAACATAGCATGATAAAGAAAGCAAAAACTTTAATCATAGTACGTTCAGATACATATTATTGTAAAAGCATCATTGTAACAAAAGATAGCACGGATAAAAGTGTTTTGATTACAAAAAATCCGCAAAAAGGTCACATGCGACCGCGGAAAAATATGCAGGCGAACTCAAAGAACAGCGTCTCTAGCCTCGTTCTTAAACTGAGAAAACACATCATCAACATCACCTTTAGTTGAACCTTCAACCTTACCCTCACCTTCGGGCTTCGGAATAACATCCTCCGGGACCACACCCGCTAAGTCCGGATTCTCATAATCCTTCACCAAGAGGAAAGGATCAGAATTGGGATGAATGACCACGATAGATAAAGCCGTAGTAATAAGTACCGTAATCGGAGGCTCAGTAGAAGTCTCCGGAAGAATGGCCAAAGCTTCAGCAGATACTGGGTGATCTATAGAAACAAATGCATCTTTCAGAAAAGGAAGACGCTCAGCAAGGTTCCTCTCTATCTTCCGCACCCTACGGTGACAAGTCTCTAGAGCATCAGACAACGCTTGACTCCCAATCACAACTTTATCTTGCTTATGATGCACGGGAACCATCAACCGACCCACGTTGGGTTGAAGGTCAGTCATTCCTAAGACCTCAGCCACGACATAGTCCAAACGAAGAAGATCCATAACATCCAAAGTATTGGCATCATTCTTAGCAGATAAATCCCGGAGAAGCAAAAAGTCTAAACCACGAAGATCACGGACAACAGAATTAAAGTCAGCTTCTGCGGAGGGATTATAAGCTTCAAGCTCACTTAGACATCTAGATGCTTGTCCATGCTCAATTTCAGCGGCCAAGCCCTCCTGCATCCCTTTCTCGATTGCACAACCGAAAGCATTGCCAAGGGCCTCCATATACTCAGTAGAATTAAGACATTTGGCCATTAGAATCTTCATGCCATGAGTCAACAACCACCTCCGTCCCGCGATGGCATTGAGGATGTGCGGATGAAAATTATCCTGAAAATGCATGCAACACCTGGTAAAATCAGCATCGATCTCAGCCAATCTAGCTTAAAGAGGTTTCATAAGGCTATCCTGGAATTTTTCTAGCTGTCTTATGCTACCCTCATACATCTCCAGCTTCTCACGGAGACCAGCAGAGGAAGTTTCCAACTCATGCACCTAAAAAATATGTATATGTATATATAAGACAAGGGAAACACAAAAATACGAAGAGGACAATTAAGGACATAAACATATAACTGATTCACGAGACTTGGGTTCTGAGACCTAAAAGACGAAGCGGAGGTTCCCAAGTCAGAAAGTTCACGATCCTTTTCAGCAATGATAGATTCGAGGCTTGTCACCTTTAATTTCAAAGCACTATGCTCTTGCTCAAGAAGGCCGTTGTGCTCCTTGGCGGAAGCAACCTCGCCTCGGAGCGAACCCTCAATAGCCTCGAGACTGGAAACCCGAGTACGAAGTCGAGCCACCTCCATAGACTCATCCTTTGCCTGCAACAACTAAGACCTTAACTCCTCAATCTCCTTGTCTTTCACTTGCAGCAAATTATCTTTCTCCCCAGCAAGAGACTTCCACTTCTTTTTCTCTAAAATATTATACTCAGCACGCATTCTCACCTCAGAACTCAAACTCAAATTGCGTGCGGCAGACACATTAAACTCATCAAATAACTGTTCATGTTCCATTCCGCGAACAGTTTTGAAGAAAGCAGGAGGAGTAAAATGATCAATCATATTAACACATGATCGTCCGTCATTGAGCTCAAAACCTTTAGTCATAGACCACTCAGGAATGTAAATCTCTTGCAAATCAACGTCCGCATCTCCTCCTGCACGGATGCTCCCAGCAACAAATTCACTACCCGACTTCCCTGTAAAAAGGCTAAGGGTACGATCCGTCTTATCAGATGAACTAGAACAAGAAAAAATGGACAGAGCCGACACATCTTTATCCTTGCCAACGTCAACAGAAGTAGTGGCAGTAGCAGCAACACTAAAAACAAAGGCCGTTACAGTGGTGGCCGTAGTCATCACCGGAGTGACCGACCTGACAAAGGAGTCAACCTCAGGATCCGCAGATTTAGCTCCTGAGTGATGAGAAGAATCGGATAGAACTACAAACCTCGTGGAGGGGCCCACGGTTCGCAAAGAAGGACCATTCACGGAGTCAGTATGATCTCCGCCCTCTTCAAAAGGTGAAGCTGTCACGAATGAAGTAATAAAATGTAAGGTAGGAAGAGCTGGGACACCATGTTCTACCGTTAGCAAAGAATCTTGAAGCAACCTATTGAGAACACTAGGAGATTTACCTCTAACAGCGGAACCACCAGTTGTTCCATAATCAGCCCTCAATCTCTTGGGCGGATGAGAAGCGGCGGGAATACCCTCACTTCCGCGAGTAACCCTCTTTTTCTTTGAACGTCTGGGCCCGGGTGCTTCAATCTCAGCAACAACATTATCCGTGGTGGGTACGATTGGTTCAACATTACCATGACCACCAACAAAAGCAATTTCCTGATCTCCACCACCACTACCACCTGCATCTCCAACAAACTTTCTTTCAATGCTAGCCGACAACTCTCTAGAGGGGCGAACAACTAAGGTTGGAAGTAGGGTCACGGTACGATGTTTAGCCACGATCACGATAGGCTCCTCATTATCAGCCCTCGCACGCTCAACAATCCTCACCTTACGAGGATCAGCAGTCCGGATGAAAGCATTCAAGTCTATCTCTGCAAAAGATAAATAGAGCACATAAGAGAAAGTTAAAATCAAAGGAAAAAGTAATCAACATATATGCGGAAAATAATACCCATCGTCTCTGCTCTCATACTCAAATCGAGGATAAGTGTCTTTATTAAGAAGGTAATTACGGCTTATGCCAACCCATCAAAGAAACTCTTCCGGGAACCTAAGGAACGGAGAGGCATGAGTAATAAGAATAGAAGCATGCTCCACATTATATTCAGACGCGACAGGAGCTCGATCTTTAGAAACATTTGAACCAGAAAACCAATTGAACCGAGCATTAGCGGGAACCACAAACTCATCCACCCAGAAAAAGCGGTCGTTCCAATTCTTCACAGAGTCCAAATTCTTGGAATAACAAGCACAAACATTGGGACGCTTGGTAAATCCAAACCAACCGTTCTTATAATTATGCGTGTAGAAATATCAAAATAAACCAATGACGGGCTCAATGTTACAAACACGACACAGGATCTCGAAATGAGAAACATTGGCAGAACCAAAAACAGACAATTGGGAGAACGGAATACGGAAGTGAATAAGAACAGGCACAAAAAGTTAGAAAATGGAATACGATAGTTAGCGTAATCAAAGAATCGGGTATACATTCCAACTTTGCCAGCCGGCCTTTCATGCATGGTGTCATTGGGACCCGGTAATTGAGGGTGAACTTCCTCCGGAACAAAATATTTTGAACAGACAGAATTAAGATGTTCTTGGGTAAGAACACATTTAATAGATGTGATGTTACTCATACTAACAAGAGAGAAGTAGAGCAGTTAACCTGAATGTAGACGAAGTTCTAGAAAGGGAGATGTTGTGCAACTAAAAAACCTTGAAGTTTATCAACAATGGTGGAAAGGTGAAAGAGATGAAAAAAGGAACAGTGAGGCACGAAGCGACTATTTATACCCATGGTATATTTAATTCAAGTAAAGGTAAGATAATGACACGTGCCAAGACACTTCCCAATCAACGGCACAAAGGCAAAGTAAAAAGATAATGATAACAGCTGGATGTGGGACCCAGGCGGTCAAATCACGCAGAAGATGAAAGGACACGAAGAACCCACGTAACCAACGACAAACTGCCAAAACGACGCAAAAGACGCGGAACAAGATAGGAACAAAAGAAAAAAATGATCACGGAACTCTAGTCTAGCAACGCTCACCGCACGCTATAATTGTTACCGCGCACAATAAGCGAACTAGACTGGGGGGACTTGATGACGTATAGTATGAATACCAAGCTTACTGGGCTTAGTTCATAATATGCGCATATGGGCCCTGGCCCAATACAACAAATAGCCGGACTACTAAGCCTGACAAGGGTCACGCTCCGGATATTCCAAAGACGCACGTGAGTACCTTTTAAAGCCGCACCCGTTGCACCTCCGCGGACAAACACGGGCTACGGAAGGATACTCACGTCCGCAGACACGATTACACGTGGACCCTTGCCCGACAAGGGACCCACTCCGGCTACTAACAGTCGCAAGCGAAATATTAGGAAACCCTAGTATTGGGCTTGCCTATAAATAGGGGTCGTTTCACACCCCAAAAAAGTACATTCTGTCCTATCATTAATACACACACATACTCTGACATTCTCTGACAAACATGTATACTTACTCTCACGCCGGAGCTTAATCGTGGGGTCCGCCCCGCGGTAAGGCTAACGGTTTACTCTCATTTGTGCAGATCGCCACTTCATTACTTGGATTAGTACAATATCAACATCGTATCCTACCCCCTGGTCCATCCCATTTAGCAATCCAGATTCACACTCGCCCCTACACGCTTTTTGTACTAACACTTGATATATAGGATTAAGAGGCAGTAAGATGCTACCACCGCATCTGACCTGAGTAAGAGGAATAACCTCTTATCGCGTCTGACCGGAAGAAAACAAACAAACACCATCTGCCTCTTACCGTGTCTGACTGGTAAGAGGTAAGAGGCAGTCAGACCTTTTTTTAGAAAAACAAACACACCCGTACTTTTGTTGGGCCAGAGTAAGGGGGTGTTTCTTTTTTCCACTAATGCCTCTTATTAGGTGAGTGGTGGGCCCAAACACCTTAATTCATCTTATTTCATACACACACCAAAACCTTCCTCCACTCATTAAGAGGCATTAGTGAAAAAACCACTTAATTCATATAAAAAAAGAAACAAGCCCTAAGTCTTTATAGTAGCACCCATAAAGTTATCGAATTAAGAAAACGAGTTAGGGGTGTTGATCGGTTCGGTTATTGGGTTATTCGGTTCATTTTTTTTGAGTCAGCCCGAAAACCGAATTTAAATTCGGTTCGGTTTTCGGGTTGACCCGAATAACCCGAATTACATCTTTTATTTTTATTTTTTTAAATTTACATACATATTTAGCAAAACAAAATTATTTAAAGCATAAAAAGTGTTTTTTATATTAGGATAAAATTTTAATGGTCTTTTTATATATATAAATATATAAAAAATGAATATTTATATAAATTCAGATTTCAGTACGGTTTTCGGTTAAGATCGCTAAACTCATATCTAACCCGAAAACCGAATTTGTAGTTCAGTCCGGTTCGGTTTTGATAAATTCGGTTCGGTTATTAGTTCGGTTCGATTGTTTTCGGTCTGGTTCGGTTTCAGTTTTCGGTTTATTTGGGTTTTTGGGTTTTTATGTTCACCCCTAAAACGAGTTGATGGTTCGTTACCATGGACTAGTAAAAAATGTAGAGTTGTAGATCATCCTCAATTGATTTTTTCTTCTTCTTGAGTTTGTTACTTTTTTGATACATTCTTTATAGCTAACATGATGATCACTTTTTCGTTAGTGAAAAAAGTTAGGGATATAAAAACTTACCTAACAAGTGCCAAAATGGAAACAATGGCAACATGTTGTACATCTATTTATATTTCAAGTAACGTATCTTTTTACATAAAATAATGACATAAGTTACATGTGGGTAAACTTGTCTTTTCCTCTCACCTTTTCTTTCTTGATCCCACCACCCAAACACTTCATGAGTAGAAAATTTTGAAAAATGAGAAGAAAAAAATTTGAGTACTCGAATTTTTTGTCGCATTTGATATCCCCTACTGATATTTGCTTATAAGTATAAAGATTTCAATAACGAACGAATGTAAAATGAATAGAATAAACGTCGTAATAAAATAAATAGTGTAATGTAATGTTTCATTACCATTATTAATCATGTTTGGTTTGTATGATAAGACGTAATGAAATCGATAATAAAAAGACTAAAATACCCATTGATGATATGAATTATTTAATATGGTTAGTTAATGATGGAGTTTTATGTAATTTAATTCTATTACGAGATGCAATGAAAAAAAAGTAGGGATCCCCTACGTAGCGTATGGTATGCATGAATCAAAGCTGAAATGGAATGAACCATTACGGTAAAATGAAAATATTTTGTTTGTTTTGAGTTTTGTAATGGAATGGTTCATTTCATTACGTTTGTAACCATCAATTTCATTACATAGTCACCTCCTAGTTTTTTTTCATTCCATTACGACATGGAATCATATTTTGTCATATTTCATTTATTCATTTTCAACATTAATTGCCTCATACCAAACAACATACGTGAATGCTATATTTCATTCTAACATGGCAACCAAATAGGTCAATGATACAGTAATGACTCATTCAATTACTATGTTCATTCAATTACACCGTCGATTACACTCCTTTACTACTTCATTACGTCTAACCAAATACACCCCTAAGGAATTATTTTGGTGTAATGGGTTCTTCCTTATAATGAATCCTTACATTTTATAAACATGAACAAACAAGATTTTTTCATTTCATCGTAATAATCTTTTCCATTTCAGTTTTAATTACAACATACCAAACGCTACGTAAGCACATAAAGCATATAAAGTAATGCAAAGTTTCTTTTCTTTAACCATGTAGGATTGAAGACTCAAAACAAAAGTTGAATTTAGTAAAGGAAAATACACGCAACATATTTTACTTGATGTATAACATTAGACTGTAAATGGTACAGACCGTTTTTGATTTGGCATTCGCAAAAAGGGGACCAACGACGCCGTTGTTCTGCACTAGTAATGGCGATGTTGGCGCGTCATTGGTTCCCCAGCCAATGCAACCACATAATGTTGTTGGATTTTTTTTATTTTTTATTTAAAGAAAAATTGTAACGTTATATAAATGAGACAAAATACAACGGCTAAAAAAGTTTAAACCCTTCATTTTCACATGTATATACTCACTTTACTTCTGTTTTTCAAACTTTCACATACATTTTCATCTATTCTTTCATATTTCATACTCTCTCCGTCCAAAAATTATTGTCCCATATTGACTTTTCAAGTCTTTTTCTTCCAATTTTGACCTTACATATTTTTGTTTTTGTTATATAATACTTGATGAAAATTATAACAAAGAAAATACATTTAAAAACCAATCAATACATATATTTTTAAATTATAATTTTTATATAAATAAAATAAAATATTATTATTTAAATAAAATAAATAAAGAAAAAAAAAAAAAAAAAAAAAATAAAAAACAAAAAAAAAATAAAAAAAATAAAAAAAAAAAAAAAAAAAAAAAAAGAAAAAAAAAAAAAAAAAAAAAAAAAAAAAAAAAAAAAAAAAAAAAAAATATAAAAAAAAAAAAAAAAAAAATAAACCCCCCCCAAAAAAAAGGGAAAATTAAAAAAAAAAATAAAATAAAAAAAAAAAAAAAAAAAATAAAAAAAATAAAAAAATATTTTTGTTTTTGTTATATAATACTTGATGAAAATTATAACAAAGAAAATACATTTAAAAACCAATCAATACATATATTTTTCATTAAGTATTATATATCACAAACAAAAATATTTACGGTCAAAGTTGAAAGAAAGACTTAAAAGGTCAATATGAGACAATAATTTTGGGATGAAATACTTTTTTAACTTCTATTTTATGATTTGTTCTCTTTCACATATCGTCGATAAAATCAAAGCGTTAGTTTAGAAACAAATTGATGAGGATACCATTAGACCGGAAGTTTGTCAACGTAACCACGCTGTTTGACAAAGCAATAGTGACCAAAGAAGATACGAGGAAAGCATATCAATGCAAAGACACTCCGCAAGAAAAACATGCTATAATTGACACGTTTTTGAAAGCTGAAGGTAGAAAAGATTACAAGATTAAAAGTGTTTTGTCTAAATTGGTAGGAAAATACAAAATTAAATCAATTACAAAGTTAGATGGATGCACAAAAATAATAATAAAAAGGACGATTGTGCTTTTCGTATTATAATTTGTATTTTTATTTGAATGTCGTATTTTTATATGTATTGTAATTTTATTTTTATTTGAATAAACTGTGTTTATTTTAAATTAAAATGAAAAAAGGAAAGAAAAAAATACGAATAACATGTAACTAATTTTTTTTGCTGCAAATGAAATTTTAATTGTTAGTGTGTTATTGGAGGGATCTTGAGTTGACACTAACGTTGCAGTTGGTACTCAATGTAACTAGCACTTTTTGTCACTCGTAAAAACAACTATCTAATAATAAACATTTCTACCAAGTTCTTTATCAATTGAAATCTACACTCTACACCAATTAGTCTGAATCATATTTTTTTTTATCTAAATACAATACTACCAAGTATACACTTCTAATCTATAACGAGGTTTTTAACTCGCGCTTCGCTGCGAAGTGCGTGAGACTAACTTTGAAATGGACCGATAACCTTAAGGATTATTTCTGTAAAAAAATAAAATTAAAAAAAATAATCCCTGAGTTATTGTTCCGTTGCAAAGTTAGTACTCAAAGACTAACTTTCCAATGCACCAATAACCTCAGTGACTATTTTCGTACATTTTAGTTTTATTATTTTATAACATCGTAAAATGTGTACATTGGGAGGTGGTGAAGACTCCTAAATGTTATGTATATTATTATACTCCGTAGCTAATAGTTGGTTCCATTTTTTTTTCAATGAGAGTTAACATCGAATATGCATATTCCAACAGAGCAAACTTTTACGGCGCATTTTGTCTACTAAAACAAAATGGAAAAAATATCTGTCTCGAGATTCAACCACACAATCACATAAGGGCAAAAGGATGGATGCAATCTCGATACCTCTACGCGAAAATATTGAACCTCGTAGGAAGCGCTTCCATACTTCAATCTTCCATGCTAGATATTCACCTTTAATGGGTCACTTTTGATCCAAGGTTTTAGAATCCAAAATCACGTCAAAAGAAGTTGATCATCAATAAGTCTCCGAATAGAGGCGACAGAAAATCTCCCGATCCCTCTAAAGACCAAAAAACCATTGTCGAAATGTATTTAGAACAATCGGAAGAAGCAGGTCGTAAGTCTTGAATTGGAAGCTGCTCGATGCCCTCTAATGTTACGACGAAAACTGTTTATCAATACTAGGTTTCGTTAAGCTTCATACAAACAGGCCAATCTTTTTTACTTTCTAGAGGTAGATACCGATGGACATAAGATCTTCAAGCCTTGCTGCCTATCCAAACGTCGTTCCCTGAAATTTGTTGAAACACCATTGCCCACTATAAATATACATAAAATCACGACATGTAATACCTTGAACTTTAACTTCCTGACTTCATTAAGTATATCCCTCCAGCTAGACACTACTAGCAGACTTATAAACTTTTATCTTCCGCACCATCTTCTCGTAATTAGCTTTAATCACTCCTAGACAAGGGGTGTCATATGTGAATGAAATCTCCAAAACCATTTCATCATTAAGGCTTGTTAAGGCTAATAAGGCTGAAACTCCTAGCCTCCTTTTATTTTGGAAGCCAATACGCTATTTCCATTACCCAGAATGGACTTTGCTACTTTTGTCTCAGCCCATTTAAAAACTTGCAACGAATAGACTCAAGTGAATGAAGCACAGTTAAAGGGATTTTAAAGATAGACATATGAAATATCGGAATCGATCCTAAGACCGATTTAAGTAAAGTAAGTCTACCTCCAATTGAAAGGGACTTTATTTTCCACTTTGATAAGCGAGATTTTACCTTATCAACAATCTCCGTCCAAGCTTGAACACGGGACATGTTGCCACCCACTTTTGTTCCTAAGTAAGTAAACGGCGTATTAAGAATTCGACACCCGAGTTTTAAAGTCGCGGCTTTGATCTTATCATCTCCAACATTAACCCCCATAATCTTACTTTTGCACATATTAATCCGCAATCCCGAAGCTCGAAAGAAGCATTCCAACACGTGAACAAGAGTATTAATATTATCATCACACCATTGACCCACAAAAACTGCATCGTCCGCATAGAACATATGAGAAAGATTCACCAAAGGACTTAGATTAATTCCTTTGAACAAGTCAACGTCCACGACACTTTGAAAAGATAAGTGTAAGCTCTCCATAATTAAAATAAAAAGGAACGGAGATAAAGGGTCACCTTGCTTAAGCCCTTTGAAGAAAGAAAATTCTTCCGTAGGACTCCCGTTAATAAGAATGGAACCCCTCGAAGATCTTAAACATTTTTGGATCCAATCACACCACTTATTGCCAAAACCAAACTTTTTTAGAACATCATCTAAGAAATCCCATCGAACCGAATCATACGCCTTTTCGAAGTCAACCTTAAAAATTAAGGATTGCTTCTTCTTCGGACGTACCCATTGAATGAACATCATTAAGGAATAAAAAGTTTTCGTCCAAGATTTGTCTATCCGAAATTAAAGCGATTGAACTTCATTAACAATGTCCCCCAATACACTAACAAGACGATTTGCCAAGATCTTAGCAATGATTTTATATATGCTTCCAATAAGACTAATTGGTCTAAAGTCTTTAACCAAAGTAGCATCATGAACTTTCGGGATTAAGGCTATGAAACACGAATTACATCCCTTGGGAATGTTTCCAAAGGTAAAGAAGTAATGTTTTCCGCCGTGGGAAACATTCATTTTCCAATAATGACAGAATTTTCTATAAAAAACCAAACGAAAATCCATCCGGTCGGGGATTGTCGGAACCACAATCCCACACCGCCTTCTTTACTTCCTCTTTAGACACCGCGCTTTCTAATTCTGTTTGCTGATCAAGTGAGATGGTCTTAGGAAAATTCATATCCAAAAAAATTCGATTATCAGAAGGTCGTTCGAATCGTTTTCGAAAATGAAGGAGAAATTCAGATTTGACAATTTTCGGATTATCTTGCCACTTTCCATCAACCATAATACCTCGAATGTTAGATTGACTTCTTTTTTTATTCAAGATACCATGAAAGTATCGAGAATTTTCATCCCTCGATCGCCATTATACCTTCTGCTTTTGAGCCATATCCATTGGCCTGAATTTTAGCAAGGTGTTGAATGAATTGAGAACTCCCATTCTTCATATTAATAGTTGTATTCAGAAGCAAGACAGTGTCAATCTCGGCATCTATCTTTTGATTCTCTACTTTAAGAAATTACCAGAATTAAATTATTCCTTGCTTTGTTGACTTTAGCCATTCACGAATTTTTACCTTTGGAATTTAACTTTTGATAACGTTCCTCTAGCATTAGATTTCAACAGGGGCAGAATTCCAAGTCGTCAGTGTCAAAGTATAAAAACCATCCATTTTCCGCCCAATGATTGAATTATCTAAACGGGATCTTGCCGTTTAATCAGGGTTGGATTCAGAAGAAGAATACGGACGTTGATCCGATTAGATCGATCCAAAGAATGCACATTTATCATGGGTATGAGTTAAATAAAATTTTCAGAAATAAGAAAATGTTGTTTAACTCATCTTTGTAGAGGATTTGTGGCACCTTGTTAACGAACTACTCCTTGCGGGATCTCCTCAAGGCCCGCATTGGCAATGAATGTGTTGAATCATATCAGCTCCCATTGAACTTTAAAAGCGAACCAAATCTTTAGACTTTCCGTCTCACTTCGTTAAAATCTCCCATATTTATAAACCTAGCCTGTCATCGATTAATAACGTATCCATGTAATCCATAAAATCCGGTTTATCTACTCAAGTCGTGGGGAGCATAAACTGCCACCATTAAGATATTAACACCAGATTTTAACCATGTACCCCGAATTATAATAAAAAAATCCGAGACCGTCACATTATCTTTATGGAAAGAATTGGGATCCCAAATACATAAAATCCCACCCGAATTACCCACAGAGTCACTGTGAGCATAATCAAAAGTATAATTTCCCCAACAAGCCTTGACACACCACAGATTCATATTCTCCATTTTTGTTTCCTGAAGAGCCAAAAAATTCACTTTATTTTTTAAACATAACTCCTTAACCCAATCTTTTTTGGCCTTTTGGGCTAGGCCTTGAATATTCAAAGAAAGGCAATTCATCGATTAACCCCCGACGCTCCTTGCGATTCAATAATCTCACTTATCTATAACGAGGTTTTTAACTCGCGCTTCGCTGCGGAGCGCGTGAGACTAACTTTGAAACGGTCCGATAACCTTAAGGACTATTTCTGTAAAAAAATTAAAATTTTAAAAAATAATCACTGGGTTATTGTTCCGTTACAAAGTTAGTACTTAAAGACTAACTTTGCAATGCACCAATAACCTGAATGACTATTTTCGTACATTTTAATTTTATTATTTTATAACATGGTAAAAATGTGTACATTGGGAGGTGGTGAAGACTCCTAAATGTTATGTATATTATTATACTCCGTAGCTAATTTGCATTGCGCGTTAAATCGATCTCAATCATTCTTTTCATTTTTTCATTAACAAACAACTCATTTTTAAGAACCCGATCTTCAAGCATAACTTGAATATGTTATTAAGGGTGTATTGACCCCCCCACCACCCCCCAACACCATTCCCCCCCCCCCCCCCCACACAACATTTTTTGCTTGGTTGGGTGTTTTAGAGGGTAAGGAATGCTAATGGAAATGATTAGAGTTGGTTGGTTAACTATAATGCAATAGATGATTACTTGGTTTTGGGTAATGGAGCATTCCTCACCAAATTGAGAGGAATGAGAAAAATAACATAGTAACTTCTCATCCTCTTTTTTCTCCCCCATGTTCATCTCACAAACAATCCAATATTTATTTATTTTTTTGATTTTTTTATTTGAATCTATATTTTTGTAATTATGTTACATATTTAAAATATATATTGATAATGCCCCATAGTATTCCTTTGCATTATCTTTGCTATTCCTTTTTCCATTCCTTTAAATGAACCAAGCATGCCCTAAGTTGCCCTTGCTACATTAGTCTTTGAAGAATTAATTATTTTACTAAAATCGGTTGAACAAAAAGTTTTAATTCATACGTAGTATGTCAAAAAGGGAAACAAAGTTCAATGAATTGGCTACAAAATTATAGTCAAGCTATTCTCTATAAATTTTGATTGTTCGGTGAAGTAGAAATTGTCAAAAAAAGGGAATTATGCCTCCTAACTTTTCTATATTAGGATCTAATCTATGTTTTTCCTTTCACTTTGTGTCACTTTTTAATTTTTAGTGTTTGTATTTAGACTTTGTTATTTATTTTTGATTGTATGTGTTACCTTTTCCTTGGGTTTTTTTCCTCTATTAATTTTTTTTAATTGAGGAGGGATGATTTGTATTGTATTTTAGTTTTTCCCTTTAGGGTTTTGTAATGAATTTAGATTCTCTAATGTTAAGTTCAATATGACTAGTCATGTTGTTTCACATAAAAATCAGTAGATCCCATCTTTTAGATTTAAAGTTGGTGATCTTATGAGGGCAATTCTTTTATGTGAGACAACATGACTAGTCATTGTTGAACTCAACATTAGAGAATCTATCTTTTCATAATTTATGTTGCCTTTTAAAAAAAACCATTGTTAGAAATTGTCATATTGGTTTAGGGAATAATGTATTTCAACCATTTGATGTCTGGGAATCACGAAAATCCTTATTGGGATAATTAAAGAAAAATACTTTGTATTTAGGCATAAGAAAGCTAAGCAAAGCAAGAGGAGTTGTAAATTTTCGTATGTTTAAATGAGACCAATGAAACTCTTAATAAGAAAAGATTATTTCACGTAGAGGCATGGATATATATTCGATTTTATGCCCTATATGTGAAAGTGCGGGGGAATCATCGAAACATCTCTTTTTCTCGTGTAGTTTTGTTAAGGATATTATGCGAAAGGTTACTAGATGGTGGGATATAGATTACAAAGAGCTTGATTCTATGAGATTGGTTGGAGGGTATGATGTCTCTTCGGATCCAAAGCAATCAAAAGAAGGAGTTCGAGGGTATACTGCTACATACTTGGTGGTATGACATGGTATTGGCGTAACAATAAGATTTTTGGTCAGCTTATCCCATATGGTTTACGTTGGAGATTGTGATTTTTGTGGGACAATGTTGCGATAGACAAATAATACTCTAGTTCAGGTTCTGGAATGCTTTTTTCATGCGTCAGGTTTGCATATTAACATGAACAAAAGTAAACTAATGGGGGTTCTTGTGGATGATGAAAAAGTTAAGCAAGCTGCCTCAAAACTAGGATGCCTTATTCTTAAACCGCCTTTCTCCTACTTAGGTTCGAAAGTGGGTGGTTCTATGCATAGAATTCAAGCTTGGAATGAGGTAGTAGATCGAGTGTATGCTCGCCTATCCAAGTGGAAAATGAAGACGCTTTCAATTGGAGGAAGGTTAACTCTCCTTAAATCGGTCTTAGGATCGATGCCTATATATCACAATGTTCTATTATTTAGAGTCCCTATGAGTGTTTCTGTCGCATGTTGGAATCCAAACGTATCATTTTTTTAATGTCATTATCCCAATAGCAAGAGAACGTTCCTTGGGTTAAATGGAAAAATGTGTGGCTTCCAAGAGAAAGGTGCCCGGTGTTTCAAGTTTGTATGCATTGAATAGAGGTCTTATGTTCAAATGGGTGTGGAGGTTCTTTACTCAAAATACATCTTTATGGTCGAGGGTTATCAAGGCGATCCATGGAGAAGATGGGAAAGTGGGGAAGCAAGTGAAGTCTACTTTCCCGTCGTATTGGATGGACATAGTGCATGAAATCAATGTTTTGAAGAATCAAGGTATTAATCTTCTTAACTGTATGCAAATGAAACTGGGAAACGGGGATAAAACTGCTTTCTGGGAAGACATTTGGATTGGTCATATCGTTCTTAAAGATCTATATCCTCGTATCTATGCTCTAGAGACATGTAAGTTTGTGAAGGTTGGCACAAAGTTGACTCAATCCAGTTTGGACTTTTCTTTTCGTCGAAAACCCAGGGGTGGTATCGAACAGGAGCAGTACGAAGCTTTATTGGTTCAGGTCCAAGACGTAAACCTTGTTCCTGTGTCAGATCGTTGGAAATGGTCCTTGGAGAACTCGGGTGATTTTTCTGTTGCTTCTGTTAGAAAGATGCTAGATGATAAATGTTGCCGGACGAACTACAAAGACCAGTGGATAAAACTTGTCCCATTTAGAGTGAATGTTCATGCGTGGAAAATTTACGATTGATTCATTACCGACGCGTTTCAACAATTTCTCGTAAGGTATGTGATATGAAATCTATTATGTGTTATATTGTGACAATGAGGTGGAGTCGTCTAGCCATTTATTTTTTAAGTGTAATATGGTTAGAGATATTATCCGAAAGATAACACGATGGTGGGATATTACTTACATAGAGGCCGACTCATATGAAGATTGGTTAAACTGGCTTGTGAATTCGCTTATCTTCTAAATATAAGCAGGCTCTCGAATGTTTTATTTACGAATGTGTTGGCATGTTTGGCAATATCGGATCAAGTAAATCTTTGAAGCGGTTTCTATCTCCAAAGGCGAGTGAATTTGAGGATATGTGTCTCGTCTTTTTATTGGGTGTCGTAATAGATGTTAAGTCTCGTTTAGTATTGAACATTGGCTAAAAATCCGAACCTATGTCGGTTTGTATTTCTAGCTTTCTTGCTAGTGTTTAATAATATATTGCATGTTCAAAAAAAAAAGAGGCTCCTAAAAAGATTAATAATTTTGATGAAGTAGTTACGCATGCTTATCATTGGATTAGGTCTAGAAACAAAGCTAGTTTTAGTTGGAATGATTGGACTAAAAGCCCTGATCTCATTTTGTTGTAAGTTTCCAGCTCCTTGCTAGTTGTTTTTGTTTCTATAATATCGTCGTTCAAAAAAAATAAGAAAAGATTATTTGGACATTCAAAAAGTAGATAAATTCGATTATTTGGACAATTAAGATGTAGTTAAATTCGGTGTGATGGTCCTTGCGTCGTGGTGGAGACCTATTAGCTCAAATAAATGTGCACTCCACATTCCCGTAACGCGTATTGAGCATGATATGAAATTTCAGTGCGCTCCAATAAATCACAATTTAAAAAAATAGTCGATGACACTAAAATTACCAACAATCTAAACGATCAAATGGAATCTTGTTATTTAATTTCCAGTTACAAAGGTTCTAAACTCTTGGTTTGGTTTATGATATTAACCAACAAATTATTCGTGTACGTAAAGATATGACTAATAATTCTAAGGCTAGACGGAGTGGGTGTTTTTTCACCACACCACTCACCATTCACCATGGTCACTCCCATTCCTTTCCTATACACTCGCGCGCGACTTGGTCTGGTGAGGGTGAACCACTCACCTTCGGTGAAAGAAAATTGTAGGCCCATTTTTGCTTATATCCGTTGCAATTTAAAAAAAACTTTTTTTTACCTATAAATACCCACTACTTCACCCATTTTTATACACAACTCTCCCACTTTATTTATACGCACTTCTCACATTCCTCATTAATTAAAATGAATTCGTATACGTTTATGGGCCTAGATGAGGTAGAAAAAGGAGAAAAAATTAGTAGCCGTTAGAAGAATTTATTAAACGAGTCATTGCGTATATTAAGATCAGACGACAAGCTAGTCGAGTGACGAGAAACAGCATAACCAGAGATCGTGATGGTGCTCATGAGCGTTTACACCCCTTTTTTTTCCGATGACCCGATGTACGATGCAACTAGATTTAGGAAGACGTTCCGAATGGCTCGCCCTCTTTTCAACCGGATAGTTACTGCAGTAACTAATCACGATCCATACTTTCATAATAATATTGATTGTACCGGGAGAGAAGGCATTTCCTCGTTGATAAAGTGCACCTCTACAATTCGTCAATTGGCATACGACGTGAATGTTAGTTTTCTAGATGAATATATGCAAATAAGTGAGAGATCGTCACGTATGGCTCTTAATCATTTTTGTGAAGCTGTTATGGAAATTTATGGGCCTGATTTCTTGAGGAAACCCACGGTGTCTGATATTGAAAAACTTTATCGGCATCATGAAGAAAAGCACGAGTTTCCAGGGATGTTAAGAAGCCTTGATTGTACGGATTGGGAGTGGTTTGCTTGTCCTTACGCGTTTAAAGGGCAATATGTTAGACGCGATCATGGTTCAAATCCGTTCATTTTGCTAGAAGCTGTTGCGTCGCAAGATTTATCGATATGGCATGCTTTCTTTGGTGTTGTTGGGTCGGACAACGACATAAACATTTTATATCAATCCCCTTTATTTAACGATCTAAAAATAGGTCGAGCACCAGAGATTCCTTTTGTGGCAAACGGCGTCAGTTACCCATCCAGATACTATTTTGTTGACGGGATATATCCGGAATTGGCGCCACTCGTTAAGACGATTCCAGAACCAGCTGATGATGACCACAAGCGAATTTTGTATAAGCAAAAACAGGAATCGACAAGAAAAGATATGAAACGAGTATTTGGTGTTCTTAAGAAGAAATGGGTCGTACTAGCCAAACCCACACGAGCGCTAAAAAAAGAAAAAAATGTTAATATGATGTACACATGCATCATATTACATAATATGATTCGCAAATACAAAAAATTTGCGATATCTCCCAAATGGTTCCCGGGGGAAGCACATCGGCTGGAAGACTTGCTACGAAACGAAGAACAAATGGAACGAGTTATGAGGTGGATCGGATCATCACAAGTGCATCAAAACCTTTAACATGATTTGATCGAACACTTGTCTCGTAATGTTTAGTTTTAGCTTTGTTTGTTTCGTACTTTATTTTGTATTTTTATTTTCGTATTGTACTTTTTATGTAACATTTTTAATTTATGAATAAAAGTTTTTAATTTAGTTTACGTTTTTATTAATTTTATACGTTTACATTTTTAGTATATGATTGAAAGTAATTAAATAAAAAAATGATAGGTAAGGTGAGTTTGGTGGGTAAGGTGAATTGTTATTAAGTGTGTTTGGTGAGTGCTAAAGTTGGAGAGAGAAAGCTGATGTGACGCTGACGTGTCAGATGAAAACATCACCACCACTCCATCTAGCCTAATGGAACACATCATATAATGATTGATTAATCTTAGGTACATATGAAGCATATTAGGCTTCTATTATTAGTAACGTTAAATTTTCAACTTACAAATGTTTATGTATAATGTACAACTCATACAAACATAAATAGAACTTGACAATTAAAACATAATTAATACATAATAGTACTCCTATTAAAACACCATCACATAAATATTTAAAAATAAAAATAATTAATACATGATTAATACACCTTATTACTTAAAAATACACTCATATATTTACATTGTACAATAATTAAAAACATATAGTAAGGTGAGATCCACGTAGAACATCTTCTAAACAAAGAACAAAATAAGTGATCTTGTCCATTGATTTCATCTCAATCCAATGGCTAATATTAAAACCCCAACCATATATAAAATCTAAAAAACACCACCTACCCATCATTAAATTTCCAGTTTCTCTCTCTTCAAAACACACACACACCGACTTCATAAATCCACCCACTGGAAAAATTAAAATGTCACCGGAAAACATAACAACCACCGCCGGACTTCATTCAATTACTCTAAATCATCATCCATCGCTCTAAATCACCGTCAAACTCCGTAAATCATCGAACTTCATAAAAACCCACCGTAGATCATTGGAAAATACAAATAGATCACCGTAAATCACTGTCGATCACTGGATAATGGATGAAAATTATTTAATGGATGTTATAAAAGTGTATAAACAGGTCGATCGATATGAACAAAGAGATTATTGAATAAGAGAATGAGCTTGAATCATATGGAGATGATGATCTACCAGAAGTTGCGGATCCTGTTGCACTAGAAATTAGAGGTAAAAATCACATGTGATTCTGCTTTATAGTGTTTTGTTATGAACAAAGGGAAATCACATGTGATTTGTTCATTTTTCTTATATAATGAATAAAATTATACTATTTCTACTTAAAGAAAGAAATCACATATGGTGTCAAGGACAAATCACATATGATTCTAGTGTTGTCTTGTTCTGTGATGAAAGAAATCACAATCACATGTGATTTTAGTGTGTTGTGATGGTTTGTTATAGAAAAATTAGAATAGATTGAAACAAACCAGAATTGGTTTTCATTTAAGAAGGAATGAATCATATATGATTCTGGTCAATCACATGTGATTCGGGTGAATCACACATGATTCGGGTGAATCACACGTGATTATGGGGAATCACATGTGATTCTGGTGAATCACGTGTAATTATAGTGTTCTCTTTTGGCTGCTATAGATTGAAACAAATTATCATAGGAGAAATCACATGTGATTCGGTTGTTATATTATCATGAATCTTATGTGATTTTGTTTTTTGATATACATGTTATATGAAAACACTAAGA
>BQNB010061682.1:0-36387 GCA_026074375.1 Tanacetum coccineum
ATATTAACATTAGTTAAGATAGATTATAACAACATTTAACCATTATAACATTTAGATTAAAGAAAAACATAGAATTAGGGTTTGTAGGTTCGGTTTTGGATCAAAATGGAAAAACGTCTAGAATTTTAGAATAAAAGCTTTAACATGAGTTCATGCATGATCATATGAGTATTATATGAATGTAGGAGCAGGTACGAAGATTATATTAGCTGGGTTTGAGCTTTGAGAATCGAAAATGGAGGAAAACGGGTTGTATGGGTCAAAATGTACTCGTACGCCTAGTTTTTCTTCTTTGGGGCTTCAAGGCATCAATCTTTCTCTTGATTATTGTTCTTGGGACCTCTTAGGAACTCCTTGAGCAAAGATTTGCTGCTATTGTGGGTTATAGAAAGAAGATGTGGGGGATGAGTTGATATGAATGAATGCGAGCCCTATTTATACTCGAACAAGGCTTGGAGGCTAAGGTAAAGAGTGCAAGGTGTCATGATCTTGTAGATGCTGTGTTGGGAGGTCTAGGGATGACATGGGAGGTCTATGGTGGTAGCTAGAGTGATGTGGAGGTTGTTTGTGGTGGTGGGAGGCCGCGGCATACTTAGGGACAAAGGGAGGAGATGTGGCCTCTTTTCTAGCCAAGAAATGGATTAAGTAGCATGGTAAGCTGCTTAGAAGAGAAGTAGCATGATCACCAAGGTGCTTGTTTGCAAGATTAACTTTTAAAATGGGTCAAATTGCAAGAGAAGTGTTTGCGGGTTTCCTTAGGGCTTGAATAGGGTTTTTGGCTTGGATTTTCGAGTACATTGATGATATAATGATAGATTATTGATCACGAGACTTGTATTAAGGATTATTAACAAGATTTGATAGGTGGTTCGGGTTTAAAATGGGTGAAAACGAGTAAACGGGTCAAAAGTTCACATTAGGGTTCGATTAGGGTTTCTTGGATTTAATTCTTGTACATTGTTGTTAATATGATGAAATGATGATGGAATGTGATTTATAATGTTGTAATTTATGTTATTACAACTTATTTGGGTAGTGGTTGAGGTTTAAAATGGATAAAAATCAAGAAACGGGTCACGGTTTACTATTTAGCTCGGGTTAGGGTTTCTAACTTGGATTTCTTGTAATTTCATGAATTGAGAATGAATATAGAATGTAAATGAAGTGCATGACTTGCTTGTAACTTGTACTTGATAGATTGTACAAGATTACTTAGAAAAACAGAGGTAAAACGGCTATTTTGGATATCGTGCATTAATGACTTGTACATTATGCATTAAAGGACTTGTACCTTATTTTAAAAGGAAAGTATATTCAAATGAGATGTTATTTTACTTGTACTTTTACTTTGAATGTGTACATTACACAAAATTAGGTTTTAGGCATAAACGTTAATGGTTAAAGTTCATTTAGTATTATCGTCGTGAAAACTACGTTGAATAGATAACGTATATGATAAAATGGATATTAGATTGTTGACTTGACATATTAGGACATTTACTTGATGTAAACATAGATAGAATAGGCATAGGTCGTTGCGTGAACTTGATACGTAATGGAATGGAATGAAACAAAAAATTTTTCCCGTGGAAAAGTAGTACTTAATATAATAAGTAGATATTACATTGATGAAATACTGTAAAATTACGGGTTGATATAATACTGCTGTGCTTCCTCATTTCTATTGTTGTCAATGAAGACACACAGTGACAGTTTATTGTTAGTACTGCTATCCTTAGTTAATACTGCTGGTTTGTGATTAGTACTACTTCTAGTCTATTTTAATATTGCCAGTTATCATGGGTTCGTTAACACTGCTGCTAATGGTATTGATGTTTGGTTCTTGGTTAAGAGAAGAATTAGAAGGCATCAACATGTTTTAATTAACAAAGAAATAGCAGTTGAAATTTTTGTACTGCTTGATTTAAAGGGAAAAATTAGTACTGCTAGCTATGAAGTTAGTACTGCTAGCTTTATACTTAGTACTGCTTATGAGTACTTAGTACTGTTCTTGTTACATTAGTACTGCTAAAAGTTTTTGTTAGTACTACTGCGTGAATAATTAGTACTGCTGGCTATGAGTTTGTAATGCTAGCTTTGATTAATATCGGACAACACACAGTTTTTGGATCTCGTACAACACACATAAAAGGAAGTTAATACTGTTGTGGTTATTAGTACTGCTAGGGTTAGTAGTTACTACTGTTGGTTACATGTTACTGCTACTACATGTAATATATAGGATGCTGCTATGACAAGAAGTATTATGTTCAAAGGTGTGATGGATGCTTCATTTAAGGGGAAGCTAACAAATAGTTTTTGGTTTTGGTTTCTACTGTTTGGAACAGGTTTTGGTTTTAAATGTTCTTAAACGTTTCAAAGGCTCGTATTTTGGATTATTTGTTCGAATTGGTTACGAAGAATATTGATTATCACTTATTTGAAGTTGAAGTGGAGTTTTTCAGATGCGTGTTCTTATCATATATTAAAGTGGGTGTTACACTTTGAAGATAACTTGTTCGTGCTTACAATGTTGTGACGAAGACTTGACAAATCTAGCAAAGGTATGCGATTTCTCTTATGGTGCTTAATGCGTACATTTGCTATCACTTTGGTTATGTGTCTCATAGAAGATGAGGATTTTGTCAAGAGGTTGCGATCTACTTATATTTCACAGATTTATTTATAAGTTTGACACCATGTCTAGCAACTATCTCATTCAAATACAATCTAGCCAACCTTTCCATCTTATAATCCTCACGCATAGGTAGAAAATAAGCAGACTTAGTCAATCGGTCCACAATGACCCAGATTGTGTCATGCCCACTACTAGTCCTAGGCAACTTAGTCACAAAATCCATAGCTATCCCTTCCCATTTCCATATGGGAATCTCAGGTTGCTAGAGCAAGCCAGATGGCCTTTGATGCTCAGCCTTAACCTTCAAACAAGTCAAACACTTACTAACATACTCAGCTATATCCTTTTTCATTCCAGGCCACCAATACCTATCTCTCAAATCATAATACATCTTATCAGCTCCTGGGTGTATAGAGTACTTCGACTTATGGGCTTCATCCATTATCAGGGTTCTCACCTCACCCTTCAAAGGTACCCATATTCGATCCAGGTAGTACAAAGTTCCATCACTTCTCTGTTCTATCATCTCATCCAAACCTTTCTGCAATCCTGCAAACTCATCCACAGCCTCCTTCTGAGCCGCCAATATCCTATCCTTGATACTCGACTGAAGGATCATATTCATAGCTCTAACTCTCTTAGGCTTTACTCTTTCCTTCCTACTTAGGGCATCAGCCACCACATTCGCCTTACCAGGATGGTAGCGAATTTCATATAATCACTAAACAACTCTATCCAACGACGCTGTCGCATATTCAATTCTTTCTGACTAAAGATATGTTGAAGACTCTTATAGTCCGTATAGATGATACTCTTTGTCCTATACAAATAGTGTCTCCAGATCTTAAGTGAAAACACGACTGCACCTAACTCTAAATCATGGGTAGTATAATACTCCTCATGAATTTTCAACTACCTAGACGCATAGGCTATCACCTTACCTCTTTGCATTAACACACAGCCTAGTCCTATCCCGGACGCATCACAATATACCATAAAATCTTCTAGTCCATCGGGGAGAGCTAGAACAGGCGCATTGGACAACTTATCCTTCAAGGTTTGGAATGCCAATTCCTGTTCCTCACCCCAATCAAAAGTCTTACTTTTCTGAGTCAAGATAGTAAGAGACTTAGATATCTTAGAAAAGTTCTCAATGAACCTACAGTAATACCCAGCCAATCCTAAGAACGAACGAACCTCAGTCGGAGTTCTAGGGGCTTTCCAATTCTTAACAGCTTCAATCTTACTAGGGTCCACATGAATTCCATTACCATTTATCACATGCCCAAGAAACTGCACTTCTCTTAGCTAGAATTCACACTTAGAAAACTTAGCATACAGTTTCTCCTTTTTGAGCAGTTCCAAGACTAACCTTAAATGTTCTACATGCTCCTCTTGAGTCTTAGAGTAGATTAAGATATCGTCTATAAACACTATCACAAACTTATCAAGATACGGCCTACAAACTCTATTCATCAAATCCATAAATATTGCTGGTGCATTAGTCAGACCAAAGGGCATTACAGTGAACTCGAAATGTCCATAACGAGTTCTAAACGCAGTCTTTGGAATGTCATCCTCATGCACTCTCAGCTGATGGTATCCAGACCTAAGATCTATCTTTGAGAAAAACTGCGACCCTTGTAGTTGGTCAAATAGATCATCAATTCTAGGAAGTGGATAACGATTCTTAACAGTTAACTTGTTCAATTCTCTATAATCAATACACATCCTAAAAGAACCTTTTTCTTAACGAACACACCGGTGCTCCCCAAGCTAGAAAAAAAAAAAAAAAAAAAAAAAAAAAAAAAAAATTTTTAAATAAATGGGGGGGGGGGGGGGGGGGGGGGGGGGGGGGTTAATTTATTGGAAAAAAAAAAAAAAAAAAAAAATAAAAAAAAAAAAAAAAAAAAAAAAAAAAAAAAAAAAAAAAGTAATAAATATTATAAAATAAATATAATAAATATAAATAATTTATATATAATTGGTCCGAATAAAACCTTAGTCTGGAGTTCCTTGAGTTGTCTGACAACTCCTCCAATTCAGAAGGTGCCAAACGATAAGGAGACTTGGCTACCGGCGTTGCTCCAGGGATTAACTCAATCCAAAACTCAATTTCTCGAATAGGCGGTAATCCAGATAGATCATCCGGGAATACCTCAGGAAAATCTCTAACTACAACAATCTCTTCTTGTTTCTTATCACTAGCCTTAACATTCATCAAAAGTCTCACTTTCTCTTCTGGTCTTTCTCCTAATACTCTGAGCACCTTGCCATCCGGTAGTGGTATCTGCACCACCTTCTCATAGCGAAAATTATTCATGCTTATAATTAGACAACCAGTCCATACCTATAATCACATCAAAACTCCCATGCCAAAAGGTATCAAGTCAATGTCAAAGACATGACCCTCGATTTCTAGTTTGCACCCCTTAATAACCTTATCAATCTCTACTAGCTGCCTGCTAGCTATCTCAATCTCATATCTGAAACCTAAATTGTTGGGTTCTAAGCCTAACAGAGGTATGAAAGTAGTGGAAACATACTAAAGTTGGCGCCACAGAGTCAAATAAGAGGTAGTGAAAATGATTGTTAAAAGTAACGAACCCGTCAGAATCAATTCATGAGTCAATGATGTGTTTGCTTTCTTTAATTGCTTTTGAATTGTTTTATTTTCATCAAGGTCAAGTTTTAAATTTGCAATTAAATTGGCAAGCGCAACACGCTCATCTTCAGATTCTACAACATTTTGGTCAGTCTGAATTTCATTATCATACATATTCGGTGAATCAGGAATGACATTACTATCAACCTTTTCCTTTTCCACTACACATGTGTTACTAATGGATTCAGGTTTCTCAGAATGTTATGTATCAATAGCAAACACATTATATTCAGCAGTATATGGTACCTCAACCATTGGTTCTGTGTCATAGGAAGGTCTGATGTCTGTATCATCCCAAAAAGTTCTTTTGTCATTGCATTCATTACTTGACCTGCTGCTTTTATCTCCAGATGTGTTGCTTTGATTCTCTAAACCTTGATCATTCCCTTTATCTGATACAATCCTACTGCAATCTTTGTCTCCCGAACTAGCATTCGATGCTTGAACTTCTTGAACCTTGTACTCTTAAATCTGTAACTTTCTTTCATTCAACCTTTTTAACCCATTTTGAAGCTCTTGTTCATGATTTGCTCTTTCAACAATACATTGCTCAATGGAGTTCATGTTTTGATTGATTGTTTCCTTGAATGTTTGAGCTTCCATGTGAGTGTACTCTTTGAAGTCTCATCTTGTTTCTAGATCAGATGAATTAGAATTGGAAGGCTCTAACACTTTTGAATGTATGAACTTGTTAAACTGCACTTTGATCACACGTAGATCAGAACTAGAATCTTTCTTGTGAAGTGTTTCTTTGTTGAGTTGCCTTTCTAAATTCTGTATGTTTCGAGATAACACAGACCTGAAAGTTCTTTCTTATGCATCAAAGAGTCGTTGAAAAGAATCTCTATACGTGTAGTACATTAAGTTGTTGGAACTTGAGAGATGTTGAGTTGTTTTTTAGAGTGCATTCAATTTGTTCAAGGAGTTTTTTTTAAAACCTTTGCTTACTTTTGCAGTTGTTGTATCTCTTGTTCCTCTGAATCCGAACACGAAGATAAAGTAACTTTGGTTTCCATTGTAACATGAATTGTGAAGTGAAAATGATTTGTAGGATCTTAAGCATGTAAAGTGATTGTTGTTGTAGACTGAATTCAATTAACGTTCACGGGATTTTACAAATCTATGATTTAAACCGAGAAAAGAATGGAATCTTTCGCGGGATGCTCCCTCATTGGCTCCCTCTACATTCCCATTGACTCCCTCTACACCCCCATTAGCTCCCATACCTTGGTCATTTCCTTGACCATTCAATTCATCAACACGCTCATCATTACCTTCCCTAGGTCTTCTACCCCTTCCACCTCTACCAACCCGTTCACCCGTTCCCCCTCCTAGTGATTCGGCAGCAGGCCGGCCAGCACTTCGGGTCCTCATTCTTGGCGGCATTATCTATACGAGGGAGAACATGGGCAACGTTAGGTAAGTGGGAAGACTAATATATATAGAATATCTTACTATATATACCGATATACACATAACACCACCCTACGGTGTCAACATCGATTTGTGTGAACAACATTACTAAGTATGAGTGAGTTGTGATACACTTATAATTACGTTGGCCACCGTACTTATATTCGCATCCTTTCCTAGTCATATTCAATTTTGAGCTCACACATTTCAATGACTGACATAACTAAAGCACTAAACCGCGAACACACAAAAGCACACAAAAGCGGAACACCGCGCACATAGATCCTATACGCAACTAGACGACGGATCTTAGGTTATAGTCTAGGCCAATCCACCTAGTTCTCTATAACCTTGGCTCTGATTACTAATCTGTCACACCCCGACAAAGGCGAAAACTCGGGAATGCAACATAATGATCAATCATAACACAAGATACAAAATAGAGAAAACTACATTGCATAAACTCCAAGTGCTATGAAGACCATCAACCTCGAACAACCTCGAGTGATGTCCCAAATCGCAACTAAAATCCACAATCTCTTACAATTATTCATATGCCCACACAGAGGACCATAATCCAAATTTAATCCAAAACATCCAAATACTAAAATCAAACAACAAGCAAGCAAGACTTCAAACAAAATTCCACTCGGGATACTTCTAAGTCTGCTATCACAATCACCAAACTACTCTTCTTTAACTTCACCTGAAAATGATACTCGAAAATGTCAACAATAATGTTGGTGAGCTCGTAGGTTTAACCTTAAACCCAAAAGTTGTGCCAATATTTCAACAGTGGACAATAGTGCTATATGACAGTGAATATATGCTAACAATCCAAGACATAGCATCCCCGCTAGTCAATCACAATATGTCACTTACGTGCCTAAAGGGCCTACCAGCTGGAGCACTGTACATGCACGTACCACACAGAACCTTGCTTGCCAAACACAACACATGCAAGTACCACACAGAACCTTGCCATGCCAAACACAGTACATGCAAGTAAATCAACACATAATATTCACATAGCAGTCATAAGCACATATCTGGTCCTAAAAACAAAACCTCACAAAGCAGTCATAAGCACATATCTTGTCCCAAAAACAAAAACCTACTTTCGCATAGATTAATCAAACCTTTCAAAACCATTTGAGTATCATTTTCCCCCCAACGGAAAAAAACCAGTAAAAGGGGGCCTACGGAGGACTCACCTCAAGAAGTTTAAGAACCAAATCTTCAATACACAAGCAAATGAAACGACGCCCGCACACGACCTAGTCCAATTAATGTCCCAATTTAATCATCCAATTTCAAAAAATCTTCACGTTTGATGCATATAGTTTAAACGCGTTGTACAATTACCCAAAACAATTTAGTGGTGTGATGGTTGACAACTTATTCCCACAATCATATCAATCTCAGTCCCCGATAACACATATACTATTTAGAGAAAATAGATAAGTAATATAAATAAATATTTATAATTAATAGAGTAAACTGTAAAAATCATTCCTGTGGTTTGTAGTTTGTGGCACTAATCATCCCTAGCCGATACTATTGGCACTAGGGGTGTTAAAAAAAAACCGTGAAACCGACGAAACCGGAGCCGTAACGCTCAATCCCGAAACGAAAAAAAAAAAACCCGAGAACCGAAGAAAGAAACCGAAAACAAAAACAAACAAAACCGAAAAATACCCGCTTTATAGTGGGTTTCGGTTTCAGGTTTTTACTTTTCGATATCCGCGGTTAACGAACGAAAACGACCATATTATACATGATTATTTTCTAACTAATATTCGAAATAATGTATAAGTATTAACGATTTTTGCAATACTTTTATTGTAAAATGACTATTCGCTAGTAACGTAAACATTGTAAAAATTATGTGTGAAAAATTGATTTATGTGATCGTAATCTTTTAACGTCGAGTAATTATTTTTTGTCTAATACGTTAACTATGAATATTTGAATGCAATTACTGTAACGTAAATACTTAAGTTTATGATGACTTTTAAAAATTCAGCGTCATTTAATTTACTAGGAAATACATTTTATGTTCTTAGATATTAATTTTTTATACGGTTAAACTCTTATTAAACGTCAAATCGGTTAACGTGACTCGAACGGCGGGTATACCGCTTCACCTCCCCCCCATTTTTTAATTTTTTTCACATTTAGTTTTTTCGGTACCGCATGTTCCGGTTCCCGGCCTAGTACGGTTCGGCGACGGATATAGTAAAATGTAATTACCCGTCCGCGACGGGATAGTTTAAATCTTCCAACTAACGAACCGAACCGCCGTGAACAACCCCTAATTGGCCACTAATCATCCATGAGTGGGAAATGTTCGACAAAGTCCATCATTATTTGCGGGATGATTTTTGCAAAAGTTTAACCAAAAAGTTTTGCAAAACTAATCCCTCTAGGAATGATATTTGCCGAAGTTTCACCACGAGGGTGATTAGTGCCAATAGTATCGGCTAGGGCTGATTAGTGCCTACAAAACTACAAAACCACAGGATGATTTCTGCAGTTTACTCTAATTTAATTAAGTATAAATATAGCTCGACAAGTCTTCGGTAAACCTTAGTTTACCTCAAAATAATCATTATACCGTTAAAAATGAAACATTTATTCATAATAAATACATTAGAGAAGTTTCGAGAAAATTTATATTTTTCGTCTTTTAGTGAATTTATTAAATAAATAAAATAATTAAATAATATTTTATTATTTAAAATCAAAAATCATGTTTTTAGGAAAATTTCTAAGTATAAACTTTTTACGAAATTTCGACATGACCCGTACGTTTATACAACGTTTTCCAAGGTTTCAAACCTCATTTTCAACAATTTTCACAAATTCGACACTTTTCGACAAAATTCCAAAATCTCAATCTTTAACGTTTACTAAAACATTTTTCCCAAAATATCGTTCAATATCACTTCGTAAATACATTTCCACTTTCAAAAGTCCGACAAAACTCTCATAACGACTAAATATCGCTTATTGGGCCTTAAGGCCCAACAAGGGTCCATTAGGACATTTATAAGTCCAAAATACTATCCAAGTCCAAAACCAAGGTCCATTTACATATATAAGCTCATACTAATATGTAGAAAATAATCCGGACCACAATAAGCCCCTCCATTAAGCCGCGGCTTAAATGGACTTATTGGGCCGTGAGTCCAATAGCTCAAAAATACGTATATTAAGCTTGAAAATAAGCTAATAAGCTACGTATCGCATTTGGTTACTACCATAAGCCTCAAAAATAATCCACAACATACGCCATATCACAAAAATAATCAAAATCACTTTCCTAGTGATTTTGGGAAACTATACGTGGCATATAAGCCCAAATAAGCCAAGAAATAGCTTAAAAATAAGCCCGAATAAGCCATACAAGCTACTTATCAAAAATAAGCTATTTAGCAACATATATTATTCAACCATCACGACCACAACATCAAAACTACAAAAACCCTCTTTTTCTTTCTTTTATTACACGAACCAAACACACCCTTTTCTTTCGTTTCGTTTCCAAAAATCGATTTTCACAACGATCAACTTGTACAACTAACATCTATGCATCAAAATAAACCCAAAAGGACAAACGAAATTTAAATTTGGAAACTTACAAGAAAATCTTCAAAAATGTATATTTCGACACGAACCGGACAACCCAAACGTTGTTTAAATGAATACCCAAACACTCGTATCAACCCGGAATATCACGTTCTTGATCAAAGTTGGAAAATTTATGGGTTTTTGTTGTTGGTGAGGGGCGGACGAACCACAAGCACACACCAAGGTGTTTTTTTAAAATGAAAAATGATGAGGATTATGAGATAATGGGGAGTGTAAGGCATCTTTATGTACCAATTCTAGACACATTAGCTAAAATTAAGCCATCTTGCTCTCTCCCTTGACTTCTTGACCGACTAGCATCCTATGGGGTGTCGGGTCTTTCTTTTCGTGTCAAAATCACTTAAATACTCGTAAAACTCAACCGTAAATCTTTCCCCAAAGTAAATTAGTACTTTTATTCACTTTAAAAATACTTTTTCATTAACCTTCACACGACATATTTTTTACTTTACACCCTTCAAAACTCATTTGGACATTAACGGACGTGTCAGACTCGTTTTTTCGGTATTTCTCAAAATTCACGGGTCAAACTACCCGGAATACAAATAACACAATAATACCTTTCAAAAGGGATTATTAATCACAATAAACCTCAATTCGTCATAATACTCATAAAATCACCACAATTCTCATAAAAATCACCATCGTTAACACGGTACAAAATCTGAATAAATTGACCAAAGTCAAATAGTCAAAGGACGATTAATGAAATATTCAGAACCCAAAAAGGGCAAAGGTTACATTTAGATACCAAATTATTTTAACAGTTCTTAACTGTTTTGCGTTTAAACACAAGTGTGACCCTTCTGGATCTTGTAAATGTAATTGGTGCGCTAGTTACTAACATGATTGCAAATCATGACGAATTTAGATTCATTGAAACCAAGTAAAGTTTCTTTGAAACATATCTCATAAAATGAAAGTTGTTATTTTATTGGATAACTGTAACGTGTTCGATAAAATCGAGAAGAATTTCTTTGAATCAAGATATTGATAATTATACATGTTATTATTAAATATCAGATTATATACATCACTTTACTAATTTAGTGGAAGTGTTTATTTGACTTGTCTAGTTTATTTTAAATCGGGTCGGTTAATTATTAACTAGATATAATTCTTAAAATTTTTTGGAGTTTAAAAGTATATCTATAGAAACCTTGTTGAGTTTCTTTAGAATAATTGATCTACTGAAACCTTGTTGAGTTTCTTTAGAACAGTGGATCTACTGAAACCTTGTTGGGTTTCATTGTAGAGATAGATCATGTGAAACATATCTATTAAGATATTCTTAATAGAAATTGACAACATCATATTACATATATGTTTTTTGTTAAAAACATTATGTAATAGGTGATATTGTTTAATTGTTTTAATCGAAAGACTTCTTTTAAAACTGTTTAGTATAACGGATCTTACAAAACATTAGTGTTTTAAGCAAAAGACAAATTAAAATCGTTTGTTAAGAAACACTTGTGATTAAGCATGTTGTTAATAGTACCAAAATTAGTTTCAAACTAATCATGGGACCTCGTATTAACAAAATATTTGGAATGTCACGAGTGACATCTAAAGGATCTGCTTTGAAGCATTCAAAAACCTTATGTGCCATAACTATGCGTTATATGGTCTAAATGACATGAAAACTGAGGCTATGAGGGAATCCGACCTTAGATAATGGTGGATTAGCACTTCGGTACCATGTCATGTATATGGTGATAAGAGTTTGATTAACTCTTTCATTGCAGTGGAGAATGGAGAGAACGATTTTTGGTGACTCTCAACTGCTAATATTAAGGGAAAAGGAGATGAGATTCACATCTGGAAAAGAGTGTAAGTTAACCAATGTGTTGTACGTGCCGGAGATTCGTAGGAATCTTGTGTCCGGATGATTGCTTAATGAATTTTGGCTTTCATCTTGTGAGTTAACGAATAACATAATTTGAGTTTGTACGGGTTACACCTTTAAAAATGTTTAAGCTGAATGTATTTTCTAATGGTCATTTTAGCAAAATGAGTATGAATTCAGCTTATTTGGTTTTTAAATGTATGGCATGGCTGACTCATACATGTTTTAAATTTTAACTCAATATGTTATCTAATTAAACTAAATTGGATACCCACTTTTTGTGTTGACACGGACTACAAAATTAAAACTTGTGTTGAAGCCAAACTAAAAAGATTGTCTTTTCTCTCGGTTGAACGGAAAATAACCGAACCCTTGATATGATTCACATGGTTTTATGTGATTTAGAATTGATACCTACTAAGGTAGAGAATAGCGAGCACTTCATCATATTTGTTGGTGGTGGTACAAAATATTACTATTTATACTTACTTGAGAGTAAGGATATATACAAGATTGTTCTATATAAATAAGTTGAGAATCAACTTATTATCGAAAACAAGGTGGTTCGAAGTCATATCGGCGGTGAATATGTGTTTCCATTTCTAAATTTATGTGCTAAACTTAGAATAAGACACAAATTTATTGCTCTTGATACTCCAACAAGAGAATTGTTGAAAGAAAAGAACCGTGCTTTGGAAGATATGGTTAATGCCATGTTCTTAAGTCATGGTTTAAGCCATGCCATGTAAGGGAAAGCGATTATATCGGCTACTTATCTTTTAGATAAGATCATTTGTAAATAAAATAAGATAGTTCTTATGAACTATGGATGAGAAGAAGACTATATTATAAGTATTTACAAATGTGGGGGGATATCTAGCTAAGATATCCGTATTGAACCCCACAGTTCAAAAGATTTGACCTGAAACTGTGAATTGCATATCTAGTAATATTCTCATCAACAGAAGTGGCTCATGGTTTCTTTGTGTATGTTGATATAACAAGATACCGATAATGGAATAAAGAGTGCTTTCTTATTTTGATAATATATTCCTTGTAAACGAAGGAAATCGAAATAAATCTATAATAGATTGACGAAGTTGATCCAAGATCAAGACAACGAGATGATAGTGACTCCAGGGGGGGAGGATTGGGATTAAGAGAAAATAACAACCCAAGAATGAAGAGGTTGAACCTAGAAGAAGCTAAAGGGCAAGTACCCAGAAATCGTTTAAACCCGATTTTATTTCTTCTATAGTAGGAAATGAATCTACTTCTTGACGAGAAGCGGTAAATTCCTCAAAAGGGCTCAATGGAAAGAAGCCATTAAAAGTGAAATAGATTATGTTTTACAAAAACATACTTGGGAACTCATGGGTTTACTTTTGAGTTGTAAACCACTAGGCTATAAATGGATCTTCAAGAAGAAGATGAAAGCCGATGGCACCATTGACAAGTACAAAGCAAGATTGGCAATCAAAGGATTTAGACAATAAGAAGTTCTATAGTACTTTGATACTTAATCTACGCGAATAACCTTAGTTAAGATAATACTTGCTATTGTCGCATTAAGAAATTAGGAAGTTCATCAAATGGATGTAAAAATGACATTTCTAAACGAGGATTTAAAAAATGTACTATACATGAACCAACCCGAGGGTTTCATGGCTCCTAGACTAGAGAGCAAAGTTTGTAGGATTGTTAAGTAATTATATGGCTTAAGGAAAGCTCCCAAGCAATAACAAGGACATTAATTTTCACCATATCATGTAAGAATGTGGATTTGAAATTAATGGATGTATTTGTGATCAATAGTATATATGTACTCTTGTGTTTATACATAGATGGTATAATTATTACTTGAAGTGATAAGAAGATAAACAAATCCACTAATGATATGTTAGAGTCAAGATTTGACATGAACTTCATTAGTTGTTGGATATGGTTCTTGGATGTGAACCAATATGGATTTGTTTTGAAAAACACTATAAGGACAATATTCTTGAGAGGTTCAATGTGGGGGATTTAGGCCTAGCTAGAATCTAATGACATCATTTTCTATTTAAAATAGAGGTAAAGTTGTTGCCTATTTTGAATATTCAAAGAAGATTGGGCATCTTATGTGTTTAATGACGTGTGTGTGACCTGATTTAGAATTGATAGTCAGGTTAAGTAGATATACTAGTAATTCAAGTGGGGACCATTTGAATAAGTATTAAATAAGTACTATGATACTTACAATATTGCATTATGGAAGATATCCGCCTGCTATCAAATAATGGAGTAATGCAAATACGGATTCTTATACGTATAAAAATCAAGATCCACTAGAGCGGATGTATTTACGCTAAGTGGGAAGCTATGTCTTAGAAATCTTAAAAATATTTCAAACATACGCTAATAGCTAAATCTATAATGAAATCTGAATTTATCATTTAAGATAAATTTATAGAATATGCAAGATATTTACGTTAATTCGTAAAGGACAAACCACGATGGCGTAAACCGACAACGACCATATTTATAAAGCGTGATAGTCAATAGAATTTTGACAGAGCTCATATCACAATGTAAAACGGTAAGTCAAGACATATTCATCATAGACGGTGATTGGTGCGACAACTACTCTCAAATAGAGTCATCACGATTGACTACGTAAAGTCAATGGATAACATCGCGGATCTGCTTATGAAAGGCTTAAGCAGAGAGTTAGTTAGAGAGTCGTCTACAGCAATGTGACTAAAGCCCTTGAAGGAATGAGTTTCTATGAAGAAAAACTAACCCAGTTGATTGGAGATCCCAATATCTAGGTTCAATAGGACAACCTAATCATAGAAATGTAGGGGAAGTCACGTCAATATGGGGGTGTTACTTAAAATTGTAACATCCTAGTCCGTTCCTATAACAAATGTGACTTGTTGAAATGTTAAACATATGGCTTTAATGATTCATGATGAAATCATAAAGCAAAATGATTCAAGATGAAATCGTAAAACATATGTTTTTAATGATTCAGGATGAAATCACCTATGTAAGAGAGAAGTATGGTTGCTTCGAAGGGAATTGCGAGAGGCGCAATTCCTAAGAGCTCTTGTAGAACCAGGCTAGTGCCCATGACCAAAACAGGCAAGACTATGAGGACTTGACAAGGTCAAGGAGAGTCATGTGTGAGTGTGTATTATCGTCTACATAAATAGATGCTGAGTTCAAAGACGCGTTTACTCAGATATAGGAGGCTAAGTGCATCTCACAAGGGAAGGTTCAAAGGGTAACACCTACCTATCCTATGCAGGACTCAACCGTAGAAATTTTGCCAAAACTTTCGTGTGTTTTTGACCGATTTCCATTCATGTGGGGGATTGTTGGAAAAATAGTTTGGCAAAATGTGTTTTTGCAAACTTTGGACATTATTTAATATATGTATATGTTATATATATTTATATTTGCTTGTAGTTTTGCGTTCTCCTTGAAGAAAGTTTCACAACGAGCTAAAGTATGTCCAGAATAAAGTTAATATGAATGAGATATCGTGTCTCAAAGTGGGACACGTGAAACACAAAATCTGAGAAAATAGAAGTATCCCACATCACCTAAAATGTGAAGTGGGAAGGTGTGATTCGGGTTCTTTTCAGTTTTCTGTAAATCTATTTTAGGAATAGATTTAAACTTATCAAATAAGTTTTTACAGAATATTTTTCTGTAATAAAAGAGATACAAATCGGGTTTCTTTTTAATTAATTTGTATAGTTATGGCATATATATTTTCATGTGGAAAAAGCTATACAAATCAGCTTTCTTTATAACTGATTTGTATAATTGTGGAAGATATATTATCTTGGAGGACAAGATAAATTTTCACTATAAATATAGCCATAACCTCATCAAATTGATACAACAAAAAACAAAGCTCTATAGCAACCAAGTTTTAGCAATCTTTTCAATCAGAATCATACGACTGCTTCCGTGATATTTCAGGCAAGTTTGTCAGGTCCGATTGTACAACAGCTTTGAACGTTGTACCCTGAGAGATAGACGACGAATCTATTTTAAGGGAAGCGTGTCCAACACGTGCCTCGTCCCACGACCTTTTACTGCTTCTTTAGTTTTTTTAACGACAACTTTATTAGAAACACTAGCAAGAAGCTAGACAATTACAAAGAAATCAAATATGGGTGTTGAATCTTTAATCTGATTTTATTTTAATAAAAGTGTACATATTTCTTTAGATAACCATTTTTTTATCATTTTAGAATAGCACCAAATATATAACCATTTGAGACTGCTTTGTTAAAGTAACTAAGTAAGAAAGGATTTAATGAGTAAAATGACTAACTTTCATAATCTTTTCCGGTCGCATATCTTAAAAAAGTAATTCAGAAGTATTTGTTTAATTAAAGTTGAAAAAAAATGGTTTATCGATAATAAAGACATATGCAATTTAGATAAGTACTCTATACTTCAAAAGATAAACATCCACTTCATTTTACCTAAAAATAAAAATTATTATTAACTATAATCTCCACAAATTAAATATCATTATACTTAGTAGGCTCAAATTTGTTTTGTTGGACCACAAATAAACATTTATTTTGGACGGAACGAGTAATATTTCGTCGAGGGAATTACATGCATATCCTTTTTAAAGTTCAATATTACGTATATATCCTTCTCACTTTCGTAATTACATCAATGTCTTTCTGAAACTTTTGTAATTACATCAATATCCTTCTCAAACTTTTAGATCCTCATATATATTCAAAAATCAATTAAATCATAATTATATTTGTTATAAATTATGTAACAATTATATATCCAGGGACGAAGCCAAGACCAAATATGACCGGGTGTACAAATTTCTTTTAACCGTAATATAATAGAGTTAAAAAGTGAATTAAAACAAAGATTTCATTAAAACGATAAGACTAGAAACACATTTCGTTGGACCGGGTGCATTTTTGATACATTTGAGAAAAATCGTTGTTTTCTTCAAAAATTAACACTACATCGAAAATTCATAGGTGTCCCGGACACCCGCGGGACACCCCCTGGCTCCGTCCCTGTATATATCTCTTATATTTTATGATAATTATATTGTTCAAATATACTTTTTAGCCTCAAGTGATGCAAAAATATGATGATGCAATTACGAGAGTTTTGATAGAGATGTGAAAGTAAATAGTGTTTGTATAATTTGTTCATATATACTTTTTGGTCTCAAATGATGAAAAAACATGTTGATTTTTGGATACAAATAAAGTTTTAAAGGTTTGAGAAGGATATTGATGTAAATACAAAAGTTTTACGAAGGGATTCTTATTTGGTAATTACATATGTTTGAGAAGGATTATTGGACGTCATTTACAAAAGGGAATGATATTGATGTAATATAGAATTTATTGACATAGATGTAATTGCCCCTTATTTTATTATTTGTCTTCATATTAAGTATTCACGTTTTCTTTTTTGTTTGTTCTAAAAATAAGTATCCAATTTAACAAAAAAAAAAGGTCTATTGGATATAAATGTATTTTATTCATGTATAGTGTGTTTAGTAGATATTTTTTAAAATATTATGCATTTTCAAAATGGACACTTATTATGAAATACCAAAAGTTTTTAAAATGTCATATGATATTTTTATTCAGGGACAATTTTACATCTCCTCTCCTTTTAGATGAAAATTTCATATTTATTTAAACATGCATAAAAAACATTGTACATTATGTATTTAACAGTTGTACTTTGAGTATATATGAAATTAATCATAAAAGTAAGATGATATATGTAATTATTCATTTTATTTAAGTTAATAAACAAAATCTTGCATCGCATTTTAATCCAGACGTTGACTTTCAAATATTCATTCAATAATGATAAAAATCACGAAATCACGTGGCCTGATTTAAGACATCAATGGTTCTCTAGATTTTCCATTAATACATTTAAACATTTCAAAATTTTGAAATTAACTAGACATCAAGGTTTGAAAATCGGCTATGGCGTTAGCTAGGCGGGTCCGGGTATTCGTCCTTGGCGAATAACGGTTAGGAGGAGATTATTCGCGTATTAATCGGATTGGACTTTTTATATATACAATTATAAAATTTTAAAATATATGCCTGATTTTTCGATTTTAGTCGATTTTTGTCCGATTCGGCCGATTTATGCCCGATTTGGCCAATTTTTATCCAATTAATCGGTATGTTGACCGATTTTTGACCAAAACGATTAATAAGGTTGATTAGTGAAAATCGAGGAGGTTAATCCCCGCCTAGCGCCTAGGCGCCGATTAATCGGCCGCCTAGGCCGATTTTTGCAACACTGATAGACATTAAACAAAGATTAGAACAGAAATGTTTGGTAGAGAGAATTTCAAAAATTTAAAATGTAAAAGGAATAACAATTTTTAAAAAAATGAAATTGAATTGATTCGAAATTTATCTTAAATTCTACTGTTTGGTTACGTCAGAGAACTGAAATAAAAAATAATTACAAAATCTTTTTCTTCTTAAAAAAACATCTAAATAGAGAAGGATTATACTGTAATAATGTCAAACAAAAATTCAAAATGTTGTAAACCTTATATGTTGCATATAATTTTGTTACATAATTTTTTTAACAAAGTTCATTCTTTAATAAAATTATAATTGAGCGATTACAAGGAAAATAATAAAAGTAAAAAAAAACATTTTGTCAAAAAAAGTCCATTTCTTCGAATTATCTACCAAAATAATGAAAATGAAGCTAATCAAATTACATACTCAACTCTCTCTATTTTCTTTAACAATTTCTTTTCATATTCTCCTACTTTTTATTTCTCTGTTTGAAACAATAGAGAAATTAATCTATTTCTCATTCTCTTATTTTCTCTCCCCATATTAAAACACATATCTCATAAATAATGTAACTGTAAACCATTTACCTTCCTTATTAATATAAAATGATATTCCAACTTTCAGTTTTGATCTTTCATGATATTAATCGGCATACAAGTTTGTATGCATAATTTAATTTTTTGAAACAAATTTTAATAGTAGGTTGATATTTTATGACTTTTATCGTAATTTTTACCAATCACTATTATTTTCTCAAGTCAACTTTACTCACTCGTCTTTCTTAACACATCAAATACTTTATGTCAACTCCTCATTCGATGGCGCACTTGGTTTATCCATATCTGTGAAAATTGACAATTTTTCAGGTTTATATTTAACCATAAACGTGAACTATTCTACTTTGAACGTATATGTGCATGATTTAACCTAAAATCGGGAAGTGATCCCACAAACTGTGAAAAACGTCTTTGGATGCACAACAACTATAGACTACGCTTAGTCTACTTATGATAAGTATATGATTATACTTACGAATATATTTTATCATTTATATGCATTACATTTCATTATTTTTACGTAAACTATATAAACTTGTATTGTTTTGCATGCATGCATACATAAAATTAACCAACACTTCATCACCTTTCATATACTTACATAACTACACCCTATACTATCAAAAACTACATACTATACCCCTCATAGTCTCATAATTTTCGGTCAATATAAGTGGTAGTAAAACAAATTGGTTTTATTACTTACAAACACAAAATTTCCCTTTTAACCCCAAATCACATGTGCATAATAATAGTTACTATTTGCCTCATCCCCCCCCCCTCTTAGCCCCTCTTTTGTCATCCTACACTCATCCCCAACACCAAAATATGCTTTCCTTTTTTTCTTATGCACATACATGCGAACATTGGTCATACCATTCAACTTTCCTCATTTGCTTCTATAAGTATTAAACACCTAACTCTCCTATCATTTACCACAATCAAACTCACACATAATCCCTCTCATTCTCTCTATTTTCGGCAGTAAGAAGGAAACAAGAACAAGTGTTGGGTAATTTATTTGAGCAAGGGTATAAATCAAGGGTTTTGGAAGCTTAAAACTAAGGTTTAGTTAGTTATTCTGGGTTAATCTTGCATCATTAAGCATTCATCTTCATCCATCATTGTATGTATAATTATTTTCATGTTATCATATATTATATACATCTTATATATGATTTAGAGCTTCTTAGTATGCTTGTGTATAAGTAAAACTTGTTAAAAAGCTTGTTTTATAAGCTCTATATATGAGCAGATATTCGTGTTGACTAAATGACTTGTAATGACCACTTTAATGGAACCCATAAGTTAAACTCTTTTCAAAATATCTTAATATAGTGTGTTACCTAAATTTTTGGAGGTTCCCAAAAGGATTCGGGTTTGTATTCATTTCCAAATGATTTTTTCAAGATTAGTGCGCAGAACAGAGTTCTGGACTTTGAACGGATTTATGACCACTTTAGGAGTAGAATGGATTTTTGGTCCAGTTGAGACTTTGGTAGATGACATCTTAACTTAAACACAACATATTGGATCAACCCAAGAGGATAAAAATTGAGTGAGTTATGATAAAAACAAGTTCAGCTAAATTTTCTGCTTTCTGGACAGCAAGACCTTTGTGTCTTTTAAACCACTTTTGAACCCTTTAAACTTTGACTCAATTTACGAGACTTATATTTTTAGAAAAATAACTTGAAAACTTCAACCTATGCTTTTGAAACACATTATTTCAGTAGAAGACGAGGGAGATACGCCCCCGTGAAGTTAAGAAAACTCTATTTTCAGCCAACTATTTTAATAACTTTCTTTTATAATACACTGGTAACTTTTATTATAAAGTATATTTTAGACTTGGAAAACCTTAGACACAAGCATATTAGGTTGTGTTATATATTTATAAATATAATATGCATATAGTGCACTCATTGTTGTAAACTTAAAGCACCTTATTATTTAATTAGGTTGCGATTAGGACTCGAACTTATCACTTGCGTTATTATTTTCCCGATTGAATTGTTTGCTTGAGGTGAGTTTCTTAGCCCCACTTTTATATGATTTATAAAATGTTTTACAACACATGGGATGAGATACATTGCTTGCTTTTACATGTGGACACAAGTACACTTTTAAATTGTTACGGATTAGCCTAAGTACATTTATCCTACTTTATGCCCCCTATCATGAACCGTTAATTACTGCGTGTAAGCACGAATGTTGTAAATAGATCTATTGGGATTGACAAGTCCGGGTTTGGTGATTCTTACATGTCAAACGGATGTATATCATTTGGGTATGTCGGGCATTTGGGATAGATACTCGCTTGAGTAACAAACGTGCACTGAATGCATACTTTTCTTGTTAAGGCTTCGGTGTCATGAGCTTAGTGCAATCGTAACTACTTTTACTTATGTGATATTGTATGTGTTACAATGATCATACTTACGAAATCTTGTAGTCCATACTCATACTTTTGCTTATAAACCTATGAACTTACCAACTTTATGTTGACATTTTAAGCATGTATTTCTCAAATCCTTGATTTACTTGGCTTGCATCATGGAGTCTCATTGTTAGAGTCACACACTGCAGTTTGCGTCACACGAAGATTTCCTGCATAAACTTTGTTCATTTGCTTTATCTTTTGAAACTATTTATCTTTTAGGTTGAAACTATGGTTTATATTTGGTTTAAAACTTATTTCACGTAATTTATCGAATGAACAACTTTTTAAACGACTCATTTAGAGGTCGTTCTTTATATCTTGTGCTTGTGTGCTATGAACGTCGATACCCCCCGGTTACCTTTTCGCTGTGATATTTTGGGGGTGTGACAATATCCTTCATTTATTTGTTTAAATACAGAAAATTGATAGTAACAATTATGACTTGTGAGTAATCTACTTTAAATGGGTAGTTGTCATTGCACAATTTTAATAATGATAACATCTTGTGATTTACGAATCCTAAATCACCACCGCCCACCCAAGTTTAGTTTGCCTCGTATATGTTGAAGTAAATAAATATAGGAACAAATGAACAATGAGTTACTCGTTCGTTGACTCCACCACTCATGAGTTACTCGCTTCATGACTCCACCACTCATCATCATCCACCAAAAAATGTTACCTTGAAGCCTTCATTTATGATAGGTTGTGTTATCGTTTTGATTGTACTTGGAAGAGAAATGTCACCCTTGAACACCTTTATGTTACCTTGAAGCCTTAATTTATTTCGGGATATGTTATCGTTTTGGTTGTACTTGGAGGAGAAATATCACCATTGAACACCTTTGTATGTCACACCACAACATCAAAAGATTTGTGAAGGTTTATGGTCATTTGGTGACTGGAGGAATATTCTGGCGATGGAGAAGTTTTGGGTCATGTGTTGCGGTGTGTACACAGTGGTTGGTGGTAGATGACGGTGGTAAAGTTCATGGATGTTGGCATTAGGGTTTTAAGAAGACATGTGTTAGGTGAAGGTGATTATATGAATGGTAAATCACATGGTTCCCACAATGTTATAATATTACAAGTGGTTACATAGGTGATATTGACACAAAACTAACAAGTTGGATGATATTCTATGTCATCACTTTTTAATATAAACTATTTTTAAAATTCGTACACCTACGTGATTTGACCAGATAGTCTAGCGGGTAACAATATTTCAATAACTTTGTTTTTAAATTAAATATTGTGACAATTCATAAATTCATGGTCTTGTAAAGTTTAAGAATATTCAATAAAATTACAATAAATATTTTATACGTATATAGTTATAATGCGATTAATACCCGTACACATGTGTTTTACATTAGTTTTTGATTATGTTTTAGTATCGATTAATATTTCATATAATTTTTTTACATGAATTATTTGACTTTGTTTAATTGACATTGTGTTATGTTAATCTTGTTTAAATTTAATGATTGATATTATGTTCTAGACATTATATGTGTTTAATTGAAGGAATTATGTGCACCTATAAAATATATATGTTAATACACTTAATTATATATTTAAGGGAAATACCAACTGGTGAATAAGGCACTAAAGGGTCACACCAGTGCATCACAAATGGAAGTAACTATTTATTATGTAGTTAATAAATATTAAAGGGTTAAGAGAATTTTAGGTTAATTTAGTTAGTTATAAAATATATAATTTAAAGTGTAAACAAAGTGGGAGAATAAGAGTTATAAGTGAAACTTAAGAGGTTTTATTGGTGGACAAGGAAACTAGCATGTATAAACAAGTCCTCATAACTTCACATACATTCATAAACCAACACGCAACCCCAAACCCTTCTCCCCCTTGCTCTCCGATCGGCACACATCTAAAGAAAGGGTTCGAAACCCTTTCTTATGTCGACCCTAAGTCGATCGCAAACTAAGGGTTCCAAACCCTTAGTCGTGCTATCCAAGTGGACGATTCGGGATTACCTATGTGTAACGAGCTGAACCATCTAGCAGTTTCCAAACGTGACCAATACCGGTGGATACCTGCAGCTTTCTTGTACGAGTATTCAAAAGAATGATCATGCCGAGCAAATCAAAGGTATGCACGCTCTAACTGTTCTTGTAGTTAGTTTTTGATTGTACACATGCATGGATCCATGGCTAAGGATTGTAGTTAATTTGATTTTGCATATTACACTATCAATATTAATTATTTACGAGAAACCTAAATCTACAAAACAAAACCCTATATTAATAGCACGTAATGGCCCTTAAAAAATATTTGTTGTTGGTATATGTACAATCTCATGTATTTATTTTCATCAAAAAGTAACCCATGAGGTCGTGCCTTCATCTTGATATCTATATTCTTGTTAATAATAATTTTAGTTGTATTTAATTTTTAAACCCGTGAATGCACGAGTTAAACTTATAAAGAGGAATAACATGAGTCGTTATTGAATGCAGATATGAAAAAAACTTTTCCAGATATCCCTACTGTTATAAACACATAAAAGTGTTGATTACATGACCATTTATCTAAGTTTAATAGTGTAGGGATTTAATAGTGCAAACAGGGAAAGACTTATATGTAATATGTAAAAACCTTAATTACTTTCTAGCCCCTTCATCCTTCCTATAAAAGGGGGGCTATGAAAAGAGTTAAGGTTGGTGATTTATTCTCTTTCTAATATAATATTTCTTTCTTTCTCTCCTCTCCCTCTCATCTCTCCTCACCCCATACGTATCTCTCCACTATATCTCTCTCTCTAGAGGCGTGTGTTTCTCTCTTTATATTTCTAGTGTAGTACTTTGTATCACACATAGTAGTATTTGTATCAATTGGTATCAATCGCCATGGGATGATTTGAAGTGTTTTTCGTGAAGAAAGTTATCAAATTTGAAGACTTTGAAGAACTTGAAGACTATGAAGACTAAAAAGACAAGTTCTTGAAGACAAAGTTTTAAAAATTGAAGAAAGTTGTAATTTTTAGAGATTTCGGAAGATAAAGTCTTGAAATTTTCACCTAAAAACGTGATCTACGCGTTAAAGTTAACGTCTTTAGTGGTTTTCGTGGAAAAAGTTTCGAACTTTTGCATAAAGTTGCGAACTTTTTAGTTTTCTCGCAAAAAGATTCGATTCTCAAGCTAGAAACAACACCGACAATACACCAGAATCATCACCAAGACCAACCACAACCGACCCACACGAATTGTTTGTAGTCTAGCAACCGAACCACCCCCTAACCGAACCTCAAGGTCCGGTCAAGAGCCACCAACTGAACCACAAAGTTCGGTCAGTTGTTTCCAGCCGAACCTAGACCCAACCGAATCTCTAGGTTCTATTAGCTTAACCCAACCGAACCACCAACCGATCCACCATCACCTCCAGTCACTAAGCTCCAACCGAACCTCCTTCAAGCCCGAACCGAGACAAAATTTCAAAACTAAACCCTAGTTTTAAAATTAGGGTTTTTGATTTTTTAAGGTTTAAAAAGGTTTATTATTTTTTAATAATAAAAGAAAGTAGGGTTTGTAAGTCGGTAATTATTGTTAAAAAGGTGATTTTTGGAAGTTTGTGTTATTTAATTAATTGGTTTTAAGGTTAAATTAGGGTTTTAAGTTAATAAGGTTTAAACTTTAAGGTTTTTAAGTAAACTAAATTGATAAAGTTACAATATTTTGACTCGGTTTGTGTTAAAAATACAATCTTTCAACAAAACTTTCACAAAAACAATACTTCTTCTCGTCAAAATGATCCTTACAAATATCAACTCCTACAAAGACTACACAATGGCTACTATGGCAGAGAACGTTATTGCTGCAGGTTTTGAAACTCGTCCCCGATGATAGAAAACGGCATGTATGATAGTTGGAAATCCCGGATTATGCTATATATCCGAGGCAAAGAGAATGGTGAAATGTTAAAAGACTCTGTCATCAACGGTACTTATAAATTCAAGTTAAAAATTACTACTAAAGACACAAATGATGTTACCGGCATCTATCGTGAAGAAAGACTTGAAGATCTTAAAGGAGATGATAAGCTACATTATTATAGTGACATCAAAGATGTTAACATACTTCTTCTCGGATTGCCAGTTGACATCTACACTCTCATCAACCACTATCAAACTGCAAAGGAAATTCGGGGTCGCGTCAAAGAACTTATGGAAGGCACATAGATGACCAAGCAAGAACGTGAGTCTATGCTATATGATGAATTTGATAAGTTCATATTTGAGCCTGGAGAATCAATCCACTCTTACTATCTGAGATATGCTAAACTGATCAATGACATGAACATGATTTCTATGTCTATGACACCTATGTAAATCAACACGAAGTTTGTGAATCATCTTCAACCCGAGTGGATTAGGTTTGTCACAACAGCTAAACAAGCAAGAGATCTTTACAGTGTAACCTTTGATCAGTTGTACGCTTTCCTCAAACACAATGAAAAAGATGCCAAAGAAGTTCGAGAAATGCGAAAACGATTCCTAAAACCACTTGCTTTGCTGGCAAATACCTACAACCCACCCCCTTCATACAGCAGTCATCAAACACAGTATCAAGCTCAACCATCTGAAGTTTATCAACCATATCAACACTATCAATCAAGCACTCCAATAACCCAACAACTTATTCAGTCACCTCCACTTCAAAGCTATGCACCTCTAGTTGTTCAATAACCACCAACATTTCAACCTGATACCAGACTTGCTATACCAACCTTTCTTCCAACAGATGATCCAATAGTCAGTCTCAACAAAGCTATGATGTTTTTGAGTTTGGTGTATCGTTCCAAATTTCCTCCCATGAATAACCAACTTCGAACTTCGTCTAATCCAAGAACTCAAGCTATTATTCAAAACAGCCAAGTTATGGTTCATAACGTTCAAGGTAGACAGTCTCAAGGTTATGCGAGCAATGCTAGAAATAATCAAGCTTTAGGAGCACAGGTTATCAATGCAGTTGGAAATATAGGGCAAATCAACCAAGGGTAATCAGATGTTATAACTGCAAAGGTGAAGGTCATATGGCTAAGTAGTGTACTGCAAGGAAAAGGGTGAAAGATTCTGAATGGTTTAAGGATAAGATGCCACTTGCTCAAGCACAAGAAGCAGGAGTTGTATTGGATGAAGAGCAACATGATTTCTTAGCTGACAGTTTAGAAGAAACTGATGACTGTGAGGATCTTTAGTTACAAGCTACAACAAATTTCAAGGCACACCACGTTGATGCGTATGATTCAGACTGTGATGACAAAGCTACAGCAAATGCAATCTTCATGGAAAATGTATCTCCTGTTGGTTCTCTCAATGATGACACGGTTGCACCTCGTTATGATTCTGACACACTCTTTGAGTTACCTCATAACGACACCTATCATGATTTTGATGTGCTTAATTCTAATATACAAGAGTTGGGATATATTGAAAACATCGTATCTACTAATGAGTCATATGATGAGCTTAAGGGTAACAACGGTGTTATTTCTTATACTGATTATATGCTTACTATTGGAGACGATGCAGATAACTATGTTCCTCCTTATTGATGTAGTGTAAAAAACGGGATAACTAATTGAATCTGTTGATTTTACGAATACCCAGAAACAATTCTTCTAATTATCGTTGATTCGAAAGGAATACCGATAGTTAGGCAAAATTCTTGACAAAACTGCCAAAAATAAACTTTTCATATATTTTGGAACTAAATAGCCAGATGCATAGTACAAAACTTAAATAGGAAAATGAAACTGAAACAGGCCATAAAAGACAAACGGGCCGAAAGTTAAGCCAAAAACAAAAGTTCTAAATTCTCAAAAAAATACGAAAATGTAAATAACTCCTAAAATATGATGATTCAAGGCCCGAAACTTCCGTAACCCAACTAGTTGGTTACTAAGGCGATCTCCTCGTTCCAAGCTTCGAAACGGCTGGTTTTGGGCCTGAAACGGATCATCTGAGCCCAAGTTATGACCTTTTGAATAAAGGGCCTTTCTTCACACGATCTTGGGCTTCCAGAAATAAAATGGCCCGTTCTTTAATACTTGGGCCTGCATCACTTATGTACAAAAGGATGATATGATGTTGTCTGTAATTGAACAAATGAAATCTCAAATAGAAAAATGTACCAAGGTAAATCAAGAGTCAAAAAGTGAAATTGAATCATTAACCAGCGAGCTTGAACGATACAAAGACAGAGTCAGAGTTTTAGGATATGTAGTTAAAGATGGTCATTCTGAACAAGAAGCATATCTAAACCGTGAATTATACACTGTCATTAATGATCGTAATAGAAAAGTAAAAGATTTTGAAAAACAAGTTTTTTTCTCAAGAAACACAAATAAAGGATTTAAATAATCACATTGCTTTTCTAAAGAAGAATTTTGAAACACTCAAACAAGAGTCGTCTGAAAAATATGAAAAGAACATCACTGAAATTATGGATTTGGAAAAAGCGAAAAAGGAACTTGAAAACATCGTTTTTAAAGTTGGTCAATCTGCTCAAACTATGCATATGCTTAAAAAACCTCAAATTTTTTATGATGAAACACATAAGACAGCTCTTGGTTATCAAAATCCTTTGTATCTTTCTCAAGCTCGACGGAAACAACCTGCATTATATAATGGAAATGTGTTGATTGCTAAAGAACATAATCCTGTATCTGTTTGTGATTCTGAGGAAACTTTGATACTTGTTAAAGAGAGTCGGTTGAAAATGCTTAAAAACAAATTGTTGTTAATATTAAACCGATTGATTACTCAAAATTAAACAAACTTTATGAGATTTTTGTTCCACAAACATAATTGTTAGTAGAACAATTATATTGGTCTTCAATACCAAGTCCTCCAGTAACTGTTTCAACAGAAACTGATGATGCTGATGAATCTGATATGGACTTATCTAATAATAATCTAGACGGAGAGGATGATGATGATGCAAGGTATGGAGTGCTCATGCATAATAAGCTAACTGCAACACCCAATTCTACCTACTTCAGTCCAACGGTTACAAGTTCCTCGCTAGATTTCATTCAAACCTTGCTAGATGAAACACCTACAAATGAATTGACGGATTTTATGAGTCATCCAGTGTATACTGATGCTCAAACAACCTCAGTGGTGCATAACCCAGAGGGAAATCTTGAGCTAACAAGCTATATATCAGGTGTAACCGAAGTACCACTTGACAGGAGATATTCCCAGACGAGAATGCTCATCATACACCATCTCTACCAACAAAGAAAATTTCCTATCCTACAACAACTCTACAACTAAGCTCACTACAAGCCAAAGAAAAGAAGCTAATGCAAAAGGCAAAAAAGAATATGAGGAAGTTCAACTTCAAGAAGACAGTCACACAAAAATTCAAAGAATATGATCAGAAGCTGGAAGCTCTCATAAATTTCAATGTTTCTGAAGCATTTGAAAAAGTTGTCAAAGCAAAAGTTCTGACAGAAATAAAAAAGCTTTTACCAACTCATATCCCAAATGCTATTGCAAATTATGTTAAGCCTCACCTTAACACCTTCATGCTCGAAGTAATGAAAACCAACCAAATAAATCTCTTCACTCAATAATCCACCTCCACTGATGATCTCTCAGAAATGGACTTACAGTTAAAGTTGTTGAACCGAATTCACTTGAATAAGTCAATAACAATCATACAACTCATCAACAACTTTGTAACACCCTTTATGAATCCATTATTCTCGATCAAGATGCACTCGATGTTCAAGTTGTACAATCATTCTTTCACAAAAGGTCTCACGATAATCAAGATCCTCCTAATAATCGTGAGGAGGAGAACAAGAAGAAACGTTGAAAGGATGTCGGTGAACCTTCTTCTAGATCATCAAGGAGAAATAGATCTCCTGTGGTTATAGTACAAGATGATACACCGGTCATGCAACCCCTGGACAAAGCAGATACTTATATCCAAAAACATTCTAACCCAGAATGGTTTCTAAAGAAGTCGGGGTTAGCTAAAAAGAAAACGACATGGTTTGATTTATTATTGAAATCAGACATTAATAAGGATGAAAATCATATTCTTGGACCATTAACTGTCGCCATAGCACAGAAGTTTAAGGAACTGATCCAGAAGGACGAGCTTTCAATAGCAGATCTCGAAGGCGTATGATTAGAACGGCTAAAGGTGCAGTACAACATCGATGTAGAACTCGAATACCATGTCAGTCAACTCAAAGCAATAGTATTATCAGAAGCTCAGTGGAACAATGATGAATGAGATGTCTCTAAACTCAGATCATTTGAATGACACATGTCAAAAAGTACAAAACCACATCCTTGCTTCTACAATAACGACTACTTTTACCTTGTGGATCTCAGCACAAAAGAAAAGTATACTACTTCTATCACTAAACATTATGTTGCGAGATACTACAAAGAAGCTACTGAGGATAGGATCCCTGAAAGATGGAGCACAAAAGTTCGTCGCTATCACTTTGAAGCTCTTAATGGTATACACCATTGGGAAGAGAATATAATTGATTTCTTCAAAGCAGGAATGTGTGCCGTAACCAAAGGAAACGTCTTTTCAGACTTAAGGATCAAATCAGTTCTTCGTATAGATGTTAAGAAGAAATGGGGTTATAGTTTTCTAACATCAATTACAGTTAGGAGATCTGATGATAAAAGAGTATGAATTCAGCTATGCAGATCTACCTAGACTTAGTGTGAACGATGTTGAAGACATGTACTTGCTCCAAGTCTAAGATAAGCTACACCATCTCCTATTGGAGTTTATGAAAGACTTCAACAATGCTCTTCTCATGTTCATCAAAAAACCATGATCAAGAACAAAGTAGAAGATATTTAGCTTGGAGTGGAAAGCTATTAGAGAACTCTCAACCTCACCAAACCCATAATGTTCTTCGAAGGAATCGACCAAAGGATACCTTTCACAATGACATCAACACATAAGGGGGTCGTGTATTGTAACCCTTGCCCTTTTCTGATAATTTGAATGTTCTAATTTAGTTCTTTGACTATTTAACTTTTGTCAGTTTCGTTAGAACAAGTACTGTGTTGACGATGGTGAATCAATGTGATTTTGGTTATTTGGTGTTTATGTTGCTTGTGTTAATCCTTTTTAGAGGATTTTATCTATGTTGAATATGTTCTGGGAGGTTTGTCTCGTAAATAGGTTGAAATGCCAAAAAACGAGTCCCGGCACGTCCGTTAATGTTTAAAATGAATTCTGGGAAGTTTAACTGTGAAATATGTCGAGTAAATAATCGAGATTCATGGAAAAGTATTTTTTGGTTCGTAAAAAAACTAAGAAACTTTGGGTAACATTTTAAATTGGCGAAACTTGAGTCTTAAGCGAACCCGACACAAAACAAAGACTCCCGAGACCCCCTCGGATCCTATCTGATTTCGAACCACCAAGGGGGACAAGGATGGCTAATGTTTAGCCAAGGTTTCCCAAGGTTGGTACAAGTATCTTGTTTCCTTTCATAACATGCATTTTTCATTTCAAACATCACACACACACTTTTTTTCTTTTCTCCCTTGTTGCGTCCGATCTACACACACACACTTAAATTTTTTCAACACTCATCAAGAACATGAAGACATAGAAGTTTTAGATTGATCCTAGTATTTGGGTTATCATTTAAACAACGTTTGGGTTGTCGGATCGTGTCTTAACTCGCTTTCAAAACCCTGTTTGTCGTGTTCGGACGTCGTTGCATTTGCTTGTTTGATCTTGCTACTGTTACCTTGTTGAGGTGAGTACTCATAGACCTACTTTTTAAATCTTTTTCGTTGGGGAAAAATTATACTCAAATATGTTTTGAACTGATTTTCTGTACTGTGCAAAAGTCAATTTGTTTTTTTAGGACAATGTTATGTGCATATGACTGTTATGAGAATGACATGAGTTTTGGTAGAATATGTTATGTGGGACTTTCTGTATGGATCTTCTGTTTGGGACTTGTGATCTTCTGCCCTATATATAGCTCCAACTGGTAGGCTTTAGGTGCGTGTGAATTGAGAGTTGAGGACATTGCGTGGCAATGGTCCATATGGATGAGGTTTAGATAACATGGAGTAGCTATGGTTGGTAATTGAATGTGTTGCATGTATTCATTGTCATATTGCATAATTGTCCATTACTTAAAATATTGGCACAACAACTGGGCTTCTTTAAACTTACGAGCTTACCAACATTTTTGTTGACTTTTTCGAGTATCATTTTCAGGTGTTAAGAATGATCAGTGAAGCTGAGTTGTAAGTTTTAGCAGACCTTAAGAGCATCATGTATGGATTGCGTTCTAAGAAATTTGGCATTGAGATGTGTGTTGAACTTAAGAAATTTGAGGATTGTTGTTTTAAGACTAGCATGGTCCCCTGCGTGGGTATTTAGTTGTATCAGTGGAGACTATTTGAGGTGTTCTTGTTGGGACTTCACTCAAACCTGTATTTGAGGTTGAAGATCATCATGACACTTTTCATTAATGCATTTTAGTTTTCTCTATCTTTACCTTGTGTTATGATTGATCATTCTTCATCGCATACCTGTGTTTCCGCCTATGTCGGGGTGTGACAGATTGGTAATCAGAGCCAAGGTTATAGAGAACTAGGTGATTTGGCCTAGACTATAACCTAAGAACCTTCATATAGTTGCATTATAGGATCTACGTGCGTGCTGTTCCGCTTATAATTACTTTCTATGAGATCTATGGTATATCTTATATATATAGTAGTAGATAAGTCAATCATTGAAATGTGTAAGCTCAATACCGAACCTTGTACTCAAATAAGTGTGGCTTATTTAGAAACGAGTTTTCATAAAGTTTATTGGGACCTTGTAACTCTGATCTTTTTAATAAAAATTAAATGTAATCTTTCTTAGTAAATATTTCTTTTAAAGTCGTTTACCGTTACTCGTGAGCTTGTATTATGAAGTAGCACCCCAATGTTGTATTCCATTGCATTATAAAGTTGGGGGTGTTGTAACACGGTTGCACCTCGTTATGATTCTGACACACTCTTTGAGATTGTAGAAATTGTTCTTTGGTATTTAAACTCTGGGTGTTCCAAACACATAACTGGACACCGTGATAAGCTCATCAATTTTGTTTTCAAATTCATCGAAATGGTCCGATTCGGAAACGATCATTTTGCAGCTATTATGGGATATGGAGATCTTCAAATGGGAAATATTCTTATTTCACATGTCTACTACATTGAAAGACTTGGTCGTAATCTATTCTCCGTTGGGGAATTTTGTGATTTAGATCTTAAAGTAGCTTTCAGGAAACACACTTGTTTTGTACGAAACTTGGAAGGTGTTGATCTACTATCGGGTTCTCATGGTTCTAATCTTTACACAATCTCAATGGTGGATATGATGAAGTCTTCTCTAATTTGTCTACTCTCCAAAGCCTCAAATACAAATCGTCGTCTCTCTCACTTAAACTTCAGCACCATCAACAAGCTTGCTAAACAAGGTCTTGTCAAAAGGCTACCCAAGTTGAAGTATAATAAAGATCATTTGTGTTCGGCATGTCAAATGGGAAAAGCAAGAAGGAATCTCATCCACATAATCCGGAACCGAGTAAAAATGAGAAACATCAAATGTTGCACATAGATCTGTGTGGACTGATGCGGGTAGAAAGTGTAAACAAGAAAAGATATATTCATGTCATCGTTGATGATTATTCTTATTTTACTTAGGTGAAGTTTTTGAGAACTAAAAATGAAGCTCTGGAAATTATAATCAAATTTTTGAAGCAAGCCCAAGTCAGTCTTATTGCTACGGTAAGATATCTTTGTACCGACAATGGTACCGAGTTTCTCAATCAGACTCTGCGAAATTATACGGAAGATGTTGGTATTACTCATATGACATCCACTGTACGTACTTCACAACTAAACAGTGTAGTTGAAAGGCGTAACTGTACGTTGGTAGAGGCTGCAAGGACAATGCTTATTTTCTCCAAATCTTTACTATTTCTATGGGCTAAAGCTATAGCTACTGCATGTTACACTCAAAACCGCTCCCTTATCCATACCCGTTACAATAAGACTCCATATGAACTGCTCATAGATCGCAAACCAGAACTCAAGTATCTTCACGTTTTTGGTGCTTTATGTTATCCAACAAATAATTTTAAGGATCTTGGGAAACTTCAGACTAAAGCAGATATTGGAATCGTCATCAGGTATTCACCATCCAAAAAGGAATACCGGATCTACAACAAAAGGACCAAACAAATAATGAAAAAAATGAACTTACAATTTGATAAACTTACTCAGATGGCTTCTGAACAACTCGGTTCAGGACCCGATCTTCAAGGTTTGACTTCTAGACACATTAGTTCAAGACTCGTGCTTAACTAGGCTGCGTCAACATTAGCTAAACCTCTTACAAAGAATGACTGGGATTTGCTTTTTCAACCAATGTTCGATGAATACTTCAAGAATCCATGTGCTGCATCTAACCCTATTTCCGCTGCAACTCTACCTCCACCAGATGCAACCAAGGCGTCCTCTTCTTCTTCTACTTCTATAGACAAAGATGCTCCTTTTCCAAGTACTTTACCAAACATTAAAGCAACAATCTATCCACTCAATTCTACAAATCTTGAAACAAATGAAGAAGTTGCAATGTTTGATAGTGACACATTTACCAATCCATTTGCTCCTCTAGACACCAACTCAGCTGAGTCATCATCAAGGATTGTTGATACTTCAAACATGCACACTTTCCAACAACCTCTAATTTACACGAAAAAGATGGACAAAAGATCATCCGTTAGTAACAATCATCGGCGATCCATCAAAATGTGTTTCTACAATACGTCAACTATCTACCGATACTTTATGGTGTTATTTCCATGTGTTCTTAGCTAAAGAAGAGCTGAAAAATTATAAAAAAGAAATGGAAGAATCTTGTTGGATCGAAGCCATGCAAGAAGAAATCCATGAATTTGAGCGGCTTGAAGTATAGGAATTAGTACAAGACCAAAGAGAGTTATGATCATCAGCCTAAACTGGATCTTTAAAGTGAAACTTGATGAATATGGTGGTGTGCTAAAGAATAAGGCTTGGTTAGTTGCAAAGGGTTATCATCAGGAAGAGGGGATCGACTTTGAAGAATCGTTTGCACCTGTCGCTCGCATTGAAACTATCAGAATATTCTTAGCATACGCTGAACACAAGAATATGGTAGTATTTCAGATGGATGTGAAGACGACATTTCTAATTGGGATTCTGAAGGAAGAGGTGTACATGAGTCAACCAGAAGGGTTTGTCAATCAAGATCATCTGAATCATGTATTCCGATTGAAGAAAGCACTTTATGGTTTGAAACATGCTCCTTGCGCATGGTACGACCTACTCTTAAAATTCCTTCTCAGCCAGAAATTTGTCAAAGGTGTAGTTGATCCGACATTATATACTCAAAAGGAAGGAAATGATCTCATACTAGTACAAATATGTGTTGAAGACATAATTTTTGCTTCCACTAATCCAATCTTTTGTGATAAATTTGCAAAATTAATGAGCAAACGTTTTAGGATGTCAATGATGGGACAAATATTATTTTTTTCTCGGACTTTAAATTTCACAAATTCCTAGAGGCATCTTCATTAATCAATCTAAATATGCTCTTGAAATGCTCAAGAAGTATGGTTTCGACCAATGTGATGCTGTTGAAATCCCCATGGTGGGACAGTCAAAACTGAATGAGGATCCAAACAGGACTCCAGTTGACCCTACTCGTTATCAAGGAATGGTCGGATCCCTTATGTACCTCACAACCAATCGCCCTGACCTAGTGTTTGATGTCTGCATATGTGCTCGGTACCAGGCAAAGCCTGCCGAAAAGCACTTAACTGTGGTAAAACGGGTCTTTCAATACCTAAAAGGAACCATTAATATTGGTCTGTGGTATCCGAAGGACACCAGTTTTAATCTAACAACTTTTGCAGATGCTGACAATGCAAGTTGCCAAGATTCAAGGAAAAGTACATCGGGTAGTGCATAATTTTTAGGTGAAAAGCTTGTAATCTGGTCGTCTAAGAAGCAAAGGTGTACTGCAATATCGACAACTGAAGCTGAATATATCTCCCTGTCCGGTTGTTGTTCATAGATCCTATAGATGCAGTCTTAGTTAACTGACTACGAATTTGATTACAACAAGATTCATTTATACTCGGACTCCCACAGCGCCATTGCCTTATCTTACAACACTGTGCAACACTCCAGGACGAAACACATCGTTGTTTGCTACCACTTTATCAAAGAGCAAGTTGAAAACGGGGTTGTTGAGTTGTTCTTTGTTAAGACCGATTATCAGCTGGCGGATATCTTCACTAAAGCACTCGCAAGAGAACGCTTCTAATTCTTAATCAAATGCCTCGGTATGCAAAGCATCACACCGGAAGAGCTGAAATGTCTTGCAGAGTCAGACGAAGAGTAACTCGATTTACTACTTCATGTATCCTATGCACGATAAGTAGATTAGATTTTTCATTTTTCAAAAACCAAATACAAAAATATAAAATTTCAAAAACAAAAAATAAAATCAGAAAACTTTCGAAAACCATAAAAAATATTCTCAACATGTCTTTTAGAATCGATAATATCTACGACCTTAGAAATGTCATTCAATAATGACACGGGATTATAGATAAAGTTCGATTGAAAGTTTAAAACATGTCATCTCAAAATTTTCTTATGGCTTGTTATTTAATATCAGATAACAACCCGGTCCTTAAAGAAAAGGAAATTGTACGCTTCAGTGTAGTTATTCTTAACAATGAAAAGATAAGT
>BQNB010061683.1:8741-36386 GCA_026074375.1 Tanacetum coccineum
GGTTTTACATGTTCATTTTTTTGGAAAAATCTGCAAAAATATCCTATTACTTATTTCCTGGAAAAATTACTGCATAAACCAGAAAAACGGTTAGTACAAATATATGACTCAAGCAAACATACAAACAAAACATAAAATGTAAATTAACTCTAAATTATATATTTTACATGTTTGAAATGCTCTTATTAACAGGAAAATTTCTTCCCTACACTTGTTTCATGCAAAATACCTTTCGATGTAATTGAGGGCGAAGTTAAAAATAAGAGAAGCATGATCACATAACATTCAACCATATAATAATAAATAATAAAAATTAAAACATTTGACACTCCGAAAATGCATAAAATTAAATTGATTGGGTTGCCTCCCAATAAGCGCTTTTCTTTATTTGAGTTTTGTAGCTATACTCGAAGTCACACTCCTTACGTGACTCCCTTACTCATCCTACTACCTCCAACTTCAAACGGTATTTCAAGATCTATTCTTTTAAACATCCCAATCTATATACAATGGACCAAGCTTTTCACACCTTTGGTAGAATCTACAACTCTATATACTCACGCCCTTTCACATAATCTTCCTTAAACACATAACGAATATTACCCTAGATGACAACAAATCATGACCTTCACTAGTCAAGTCATCCATTTCTGAATCCTTATAGAGCATTTTAAAAGTGACTTCCCTAATTCCGTTAATGAATGTAATCAATCCTTTTTCACCATATAGTGTTAACTTAGTGGTTTCCACAAAAAGTCTACCAAAAACTACTTATGATAAGCTAGGATCAATATTAGCTTCAACATTTTCTAAAATAGTGAATTCCATTACATAACTCATGTTTCCTACGAACACATGCATATCTATTCCAATTCTAACAAAATTTAACCTTTTATGTTCATATCCTTGACTCCTAATGGTATTATAGTAGGCTAAATACATAACATTCATGGGTAAATCTTAATTGATGTATGTGTTGACAATGAACTTACGCCCTATCTTGCATGGGATTTTGAGGTTATTAGGATTCCCTTTCTCAATTTAAAAGTCAAAATTCAATGAACAACTTGGCATTTTTTTCTATTGGTGATTCATGGATCGATTCATTGTGTACATTGACTAAATCAAAGGGTTGGTCATATTCCATTCATTCCTCTTCTTTTCCTATATTAATTTTGTGCTCGTATGCCTTATCTTCTATATCACTACTTTTGTCGCCCTTTTTGATGTCACTAGACTCCACATTTTCTTTTATCTTAGAAGTTTCAGGTTTATCCTCTTCTGTTTTATTAATTCTTGACACTATGGTGATTATGTTAACAAAATGAACGTGTTTTTGAGAGAAGTTCCTATTTTCTTCTCATAAGGATGATTGTGCTTGGTATTTCTGGGAAAAGAGTTTTGGTAGACTCGTAATAATTCCTTTGTTTGGAAGTGCCTCACTGTCTTGGTGATCATGTGAGACAACATTAGTGTGAACCTTGGAATTTTTGGCAAGGTCACAAGTGGGTGCACTGTCTAATTTTTCTAAAACAACCTTCTACAATGTGTCGATTTTGTTGATTTCTTCGTCTTGTTGTTGCTTGAGTTGAGTTCCAAGTCTAGACAATCGACTTTCCTGATAAGAGTCAAAATCAGACAACACCGTTTTAATATTTGCTTGATAATTAAAAGATCTAAAGGGAGATTTGGAGGCATAAGTTAAGAATGAGCCATTTGAGGGAGTTGAAAAAGTTTGAATTTGTGCCTAGTTAAAGTTTGGTTTGTCCTTCTATGAGTTAGTGGCTTTGTTAAAAAAATTTGGCTCAAAAATATTAGTTAATTGCCTACCTCCCACTCTATTGTTATACTAGGACGCATAATCAACAAAAGCTTGCTTAGGATTTTCCATGCAATATCAGGTGTAGTGGGGACCACCACAAATCTCGCATGAAGAAGTGATTTTGTTTACTTGAACAGATAGTTTGGGAGCAATGCGAGCTTCCATCAAGCGTTGGACTTAATTTTTGAGCTCAACAAGACGACGCTCGAATGTACTCGGGACATCTTGAGGCAAAGAGATTGTCTTGACCGGTTTTGTGAGGTCTCTCTGGTCATTCCAACTTTTGTTGTCATAAAGGGCGAGGTCCTTAATGATTTCATAAGATTCCTTGGCACTTTTGTCATGTAGCTTGCCACCAGTTGAACGATTGATGACGCGCCTCGTGGCTTGATTGACATGGTCATAAAATATTTGAATTTGGAGCTAAAGATCAATACCATGATGAGAGACTTTTTGAAGTAAGTCCTTGAAATGAGTTCATGTTTCAGAAAGAGATTAAACATGATGTTGTTAAAACATCAAGATGTCATTTCTAAGTTTGGTACTTCTCCTCGGTGGAAAAAACTGAGCAAGGAAACGGGTAGTGAGATCCTCCCAAATGGAGATGGATCATGCGGGTAAACTTTCAACCCAATTGCTAGCTTGATCGTGAAGGAAAAATTGAAATAAACGCAGGCGCGTTCTTTCCCTATTGGAACCATTAAGTCAAGTGACTCCACTAGTTTTAGAAAATCATTAAGGTGTTGGTTTGGGTCATTGGACTGTAGTCCGTAGAATTAATGCACATCGGTTTTGCACCAACCGGATGGTGTCAGATTGCAGAGATGCCACATTGTCTCCTTCACGGAACTCAATTGTGTTTTGATAGCCCTCGTGTATAGGTCGGGAATAATCTCCTAAAGTATGGGGTTGGTTTTCGTCTCCCATGATGGTCAACGAAAGGAAAAGTTACAAAACAAAAGGAACGAAGAAAAGATAGACTAAAAGAAAGCTAGCCTAAAAGAAAAAATAAAGAATCTCACTTGATAGGAATATAGTGAGTAGACCTAAGCTAGATAGAATCTAAAACCAAGATTATTCCCCGATAGCGGCTCCAAAAACTTGATGCAGATATTTGTAAATGAAGAAATTTTACAATCCTCCTATGCAGAATACCTAATCGTTGCAGTGTAGTATAGGCAAGACTCGAGAGATCGATCATTCTTTAGGGGTATAGTGAGGTAGGTTCGAATTGTATGTTACTAAGATCTAAAGGTTGAGATAATATTATTTTTGTTTTTTTTATATTTTAATGAAAGCGGGTAAAATCAATATGTTGAGAGAGATGGTTTTAAACTAAACTAAAACTAATCCTAATTATGCAAGAAAAGTAAAATTAGCAGGAACTCTTATAGGTAGAAAAACATGATCACTTAGTAATGCAGTACTCCCTAGTTGATTCCTCTAACTTGTTGTCATGTCCCCCTCATGTCCCCCTCATCTACGTGATCACCTAAGTAGGTAGCTCTTGAAACACTCTTCCCACCCAATAGTTAAACCACACGCATTAAATACTTAATTAGCTATATTCCCAAACATGAGGGTTTCATTTAGTTATAATCATGTTTCACTAGATGTATATGCTAATGTAATATTTTATAGCTAGTTTTCTAATGCCTAACGTGCACACCAATAACAAGAAACAAAAAAAATTAGAGTTCACAACTAAGTTTTATGCAATCTATAAGCAAACACATTATGAGTCTGTCCTAAACATGTTAATAAGGAGAAAAAGAAAAGCAGAATTAATCATCAAACAACATAGGACATACTTGAGTGATTTAATGATGGAAATTACGTATTTCAAGCGAACATGTGAGTTGATGTTGTATTTTTTATTTTTAACTAATTACCAGTTTTAAAAGTTATTAAAACTAATTCACCTTGGTCTACAACCACTAACGGGCAGAAAGAACACGGTCGTGTGTTAGTGTAGGTTTGAGTAAATTCGATTGGTTGTTCCCAAGAGGCTATGGTGGTTGTTACCTCTTTCTTGTGTTTCTAACCTTGGAGGCAAATCTAGTTTTAATAACTAGAAAACAATTTAAATGTCATGATTGATCATTGAGGAAATGAGTAAACTTAATGAAATGGTCAAATTGCAATCAAGGGGAAGAAGGGCGTGCTAGCTTAGTTACATCACTATTAATGCAGTGATTCAAATACTTATTCTAGTAGGTATCGCAAGCCCGAATAGTCATTGAATCCTAACCTATAATCGCTAAATCCTGATCCCATTGGTCATAGTGACCGAGATGGTTGTCTTGTTGGTCATGTAACCTAGTATCCTAGTAATTTGGCATATAAACAATTATTAAAGGTTACTAACAGGTATTTCCTCACACTCTTAAGTATGACAACCAAATAAGATATCAAAAAACAACAAGAATTAAAGTAGATGATTGAATCAAAACGATAATAAAATTGTAATTAAGGTAACACATGGAATGTTTAGCCAAGGATCATGTTCATACACTTAAAATCAATGAAATTAATTAAAGTAATGAAGAACATAATAATTGAACAAAAATAATATGATGATGGTGTCTTCTCCCCGCAATCGAAAACTATATTTAGCTGCTATTGTTTTTCTTCCCGTCGTACAGCTAAATATCGATTATGAGGAAAGAAAATAATGTTCCAGGGTTTTTCTATATAGGTAATTAGGAACTTTAGCACTTTTACACAAACAGCCCCTCATCGTTCTTCCAACTTTATTTTCAATACTTATGCTTAATTACTCCCGTCATCAAAAAAGAGTAAACATAATATGAATAGCTCGATTTCACCCTTCCATCATTCTTGCTGTTATTATCTTCAGTCCTCGTGGTTATATCAAACATTATAAGAATTGAATCACATTTCAAGTCTTGTTGTATAACTCCTTGTAGTTATTGGAAACTATACGGCATAACTCCATCGACTCGGTTATGTCGTAGCTACTCACAACTTTATTTTTTCCCCAAGTTACGATGTAGTCATAACGATCCAACTACGCCGTAGTTGTGTCGTCAACATAATACTTCCACATCGCGCTCAAAGCTACGACGTATCTCCAACGACATGGTTACGCCGTAGTTCTTCTTATACTTCTTTTTTCCTTTAAAAATATCCGTACCTCTTACTAAATAATTTGTAGTTCGGTTCTATTCTTCGTTTCAGCTTTAAGTTGTTCCTGAGAGAAATATACTACCCTTCTTTTGGAATTTATACCTCTACTAAATTAATTTAGTTTCGGTACGATTCTTGGCATTTCTGGTTCTCTGCGTTCTAAGCCATATATTATCTGAAACTGTCGTAAGTGATTGAATTAAGTACCAGATTCATATAAAACTATTTGATATAGAAAAGTATTAACTATTTGATGTTATCAAATATCTCCCACTTGAATTCTACTTGCCTTCAACTAGACCTTTTAAATTTTTACTCAAAAAGATATCTCCCAAGTTATCTTGGAAGACATGAACTTAAAAATTACCTAAACTAGAAAATTTAAATCGAGCACCTCATAAAAGGGAAAGGAAATGACATTCATACTCTCTACGTCATATGGTGTGATCCACCCGGTTTCATATTATACTAATCTCGCTCTTTGAACTACAAAATTTGATCGGCTAAGAGCCTGAAGTGCTTGGACCGGGGAATCAAGAATTTGGAAACAAGCGTTGCACTTGGGCCCTTCACCTTGAGGTTGTTTCTGACCTGAAAAGAGTTCAAATATGCTAACTTGGAAAAAGTTTCGATAACACAAGTCTAAAAAAATACACTAATTATTAATTGTAGGAAATAGCTTACTTTCTTTTTTAGTTCCCGTGACAATGTGAAGACTCGTCTCTATTAACCAATAGATCTTGATTGATGATTAGTGTGTGAAGATTAAGGTGTAATTAGTGTGTGTGTTTAGAGAGAGAAAATACCTAACTTGCCTTTTGATTAAATGAAGTTGTTACATCTAACCATGGCATAAATTACTATTTATAGCCTTGGTTAGCTATTCTTATTAAACTTTCCTAACTTAGCACTTTTAGTCCTTGCACTTTATAATAGTGCTTCAAGTAGATTATTTCTTTATTTCTAACATTCTCTCCCTAAATGATCTACTTGGGAACTATCCTTATTGTGTTTTTGATGACGACTTCTTCTTTACGCTTGAACACTTTATTCTGAAGTAGTCTGTCATTTTCTTTTTCTTTGAAGCTCGAAAACGCTGAGAATTCTTTATGAAAGTTGAGGACGACCTTGTAGCAAATCTCTCCTGATATAATTTTCTCTCCCTATATGACAAGATAGATTTCTTTATCCCTGAAGGTATCAACTCTACTCTCGAACTCAAAATCAGCATTCTCAAAAGCTAACTTTGACCTTCTTTTGCAACTTGATTCTTTAATAGCTTGTATGAAATCTTTAACTTTGAACTTGATCTTGAATGTAGATTTCAATCACATAATGTTGCTGACGAAAGATCTTGAAACACGATGATATTGATTGAGCATTTCTTTGTAAAAGACTTAAACACTTGACTTTTCACATGAATCTTCATAATCTTTAAGCTCCCCCTCAATCACATATCCATCTCTTGAATATTGAAGTAGTAAACTTTGATTGTCTGAAGACAATGTCGATATTCTTGAGAAGTAATTCCATGCAAATGTCGAACCGGCTATCTCGATCGATCTTTGAAGTTAATGAAACACTACAGCTTATTCAAAAACACTTGATGAAGTAACCTCAATCTTGAATACGAATCTTATCTTCTTAATCAAACTACTTTTGCCATAACGATTTCCTTGATTCAATTTCTTTGCTAGTATCTTGATTTGTCCCATATATTCTTGCTTATATCTTCTCCCCTTTCATATACTTGAATTGACCTTACGTTTCAAGCTTATATCTTCTCCCCCTCATGATGATTATGATCCATCATGAACATCATGATCATATAAGCTTCCAAAATAAGCTCCGGGTGAAGAATATCCTTTGAAGTATCCATGAAATTTGAAACAAAATCTTTTCTTTCTCAAACATTCTCACCCTTTATAAACAAAACATATGATCACGAAATCCAAATAAGCATTGATCCGTGAACTTTATGTTGTGTTACCCAATGAAACACATAACCACTAGAATCACTTGGTTAGATACTACTTAAACACTATTTGAATCATTAAACAATGCATTTTCAAATAGTACCTACGTTCAAGCGTTGGCAAGAATGTTACACTGGTAGGATTTTCCATTCAAAACATTGTGAATACTAATTTATAGTACACTCCAGAAAGTTTCCGGCAATGTCAGAAGACAAGCAATAATCAACAAAGACATATTAACTTGTAACCTTTTGTATCAATGATGTTTAATACAAATGTAACTTTTGTATCCTAAAGAATATTTCATTGAATATCAAATTGGCTCTAGACTCCTTGGCACTTAAATCATTTTAGTAAGCCAGGACTGGAGCAGAAATGTCCTTTATTCAATACCACAACCATTCCGGAATATGAAGATCGATAGATTATGCCCGTTTAATCTCCGTGATAATGAAACAAATTACTTTTGAGAAAGTATTTTGAGTGGCAGGAGGGGTTGGCATTTGTGCATCACTTCTGGGTCCCATGATGTCTACTTCAATACCATAAATCAACGAATGAAATCCGATAGATTATGAGTTGACTCGGTTTCTATCCTAGTGTAGGAAAAAACACCCTTCATCTTTTCTTATAAGCCTCTCACTTTTCAACTCCAACCTTTTCATTTTGCTTATCATTTGATTCTTCTTCATCATATTCTTGTCACTTTTGACAACTTTAGCATTTTCTTACATTTGTTTTCATTCAAAGCTTTATCACTTAAGTCCTTTTGGCATTCGAAACATGTTGATTTACACCTCAAACTCCATCACCTAGACCTAACTTTCCTAAATTGGAAGGAAGACTCCGGATATGATTCAAGAGTCCGGTTCTGGAAGATCATAGGAGTATTTTGGGAGTAACTAAATCACACCGTGAAACTCAATCAACATACGCCAAGATAATTCCTTTAGAAAGAATGTCCGTGAAAACCATGATGAAAATCTGAAATCGTATCATGAGATTTTTGATAATATTAAGAAAATGCAGAACAATTACTCTATACTGTTTTTGTATGCTGTGGCCATTTCTTTTCTTTGCAAATAACTTTTTCCCTCTTTTTCTTTTCCAGGTGATGTTCTTGCTTTTGAAGCACATGACCTATACTTGTCATTTTTTCAAGTTACGATTTCTCATTTCTCTCTCTTTCTATTTTCTCCTCACGAAATTCACTCTTTCTGTTTTCATCATTCTCACAAAACATCAATATTAAGAAAGAAAATTTTGATCTTAAAAGTTTTTCAATCATTATAAAAGACGAAAAGACACTGCACTCCGTCCCCCTTAACGAGAAGGCCCGAGAATAACATTTATTGAGGAGAGGGGCGGAGAGGAAGGGGGCAGAAGCGAGGACGGAGTGGGGTCCGAGGAAGAGAGACAGATGACGGTGTGGCGTAGTTGGTGCACAGGGTCATAGGTGGGTGATGGGAGCTGGGTGTAAAGCTAGCGTTCATATTTCTATTATCGCTTGGATATATATCTTCTGCGCATTATGATGGCTCTTCTTTCTAGTAATACCACACTATTATACAGAGTAACAATACACAGTCATACGTAACAGATATGGTATTCTCATATTAGTGTCGATGGCGACACTAGTCGCTCCCTCCACTATAGGTGTATTGTATGAAAAGTTTATCAAAAACATAGACAACGGATAATGCTAAATATTCGTTAATTACACTAACTAAAGTGATTCCTATTTGTCACTTTGGAGTCCTTTATCTAATCTCTTTTTAGATTCACTTCAACAACAAAAATACATATGATTTTTGAAACATTAAAATTCGATACATATCCGTATTTTGTGAGTGCGGGAGAGGTCAGGAGAGAGTAACATGAGGAGACGGCACACATGATCTCTGAGTGGAACTCATCAACTTGAGATCATTGACTTTTGAAACAAATTGATTTTATCTTTTAAGTACCACATAAAGATTTTGAAAAATATTTGTCAATGACTCAAGTCAAAGAAGACTTCTCTTCTTTTTCAAAGATAGATGCACTGAAGCGTACACCTTCTTTTCTTTAAAGCACGGGTTATGTACTGAAATGTACACAAGCCATCAAATGAAGCTCGGGTTTCGTACTGAATTATACGAAAGCCATTATATAAAAAAAATTAATAATTTTATTTTATTTTATTTTATTTTATTTTTTAAATTTGGTCTAAAAGAAAAACTTTTTTTTTGTATTTTCTAAATTTTATATAAAAGAAAATCTTTTTGTATTTTTGTAAAAAATTTATATAAAAGAAAAATCTTTTTGTCTTTTCTAAAATTTTATATAAAAGAAAATCTTTTTGTCTTTTCTAAAAGTTATTAACAAAAACATTTCGTGGTAAAGAATTTATGTTTCACGACTCATCATACCTAACTTCTCGACTAAAAACTTAAATCGAGCTTCAGGCAGAGATTTCGTGAATAAATCCGCAAGTTGAAATTCAGTACCGACGAAATATAACTCTATTGTTCCTTTTTCAACATGATCATTTATAAAATGATACCTCACATCAATGTGTTTTGTTCGAGTGTGTTGTACCGGATTGCACGAGATTGCAATAGCACTCTTTGAATCACAGTAAATCGGTACTTTGTCGAAGAAGAAGCCATAGTCAGTCAACTGAGTACGCATCCACAAAACTTGAGCACAACAGCCCGAAACAGCAACATATTCAGATTCAGCTGTAGAAATAGACACGCAATTCTGCTTCTTGGATGACCAACACACCAACTTGTCACCTAAAAATTGAACACTGCCAGATGTACTTTTTCGATCTAAGTGACATCCTGCATGGTCTGCGTCTGAATAAGCAATTAGATCAAAGCCGGAATCTTTCAGATACCAAAGGCCTAAATTAATAGTCCCTTTGAGATATCGAAAGATTCTTTGACGCGACACATGATGTTCATTGGGTTTGCCTGATATCTAGACACAACATGTTGCAAACATTATATCTGGCCGACTTGAAGTAAGGTACAATATTCAACATCCAATAACTACGATAATCAGTATGATCAACTGGTTTTCCAACTAAATCAAGTTTGAGTTTAGCTTGTTCAACCATGGGAGTGGGAACCGTATCACAATTTTCCATTCCAAATCGTTTCAAAATATCAAGAATGTACTTGGATTGATTTATGAAAATCCCGTTTGAAAATTGATTTACTTGGAGCCCGAGAAAGAATTTCATTTCTCCCATCATACTCATTTCAAAACGTTTTACCATTAATTCTAAAAATTTCGTGCAATATTTTGGATTCGTTGAGCCAAATATTATGTCATCAACGTATATTTGAATTAGCATTATATGTTTACCCTTCTTTTTTATGAAAAGAGTAGTATCGATTGAACCTTTTTGGAAACCGCTATCAACCAAGAATTTTGAAAGAACGTCATACCATGCCCGAGGTGCTTGTTTCAAACCATACAGAGCTTTGTCGAGAGCATACACATGGTCTGGATATTGTTTGCTGACAAAACCTGGAGGTTGACCAACATATACTTCCTCTTTAAGAATTCCATTGAGAAACGCCGTCTTTACATCCATTTGAAAGACCGTGAAATCCTTATGAGCAGCATATGCAAGAAATAAGCGTATAGCCTCAATTCGAGCAACTGGAGCAAACGTCTCATCATAATCAATGCCTTCTTGTTGACAGTATCCTACAGCGACAAGCCTTGCTTTGTTTCGAATAACCAAACTGCTTTCATCTTTCTTATTCTTGAAGATCCATTTGGTTTTGATGATAGTCTTGCCTTCGGGTCGAGGAACTAATCTCCAAACTTTCAATCTTGCAAATTGATCAAGCTCATCTTGCATTGCACTAACCCAATCAGCATCTTTTAAAGCTTCAGCCACGTTAGCAGGCTCAACACTACTTAGCAAACATGCAAACAAACATGAATTTGCTAGTTGTCCTCTTGTACGAACACTCGACTTTGGATCACCAATTATTTTATGAAGTGGATGATTCTTAGTCCACTTTTTCTCATGTGGGTAAGGTTGATAGAATGTATGAACATTGGAAGGATCATGGAATGACGTACTTGCATCAAAATAAGCATCTTCCAATCGTTCATCAAACACATTATGTGACGAACTTGCTTCATTCACATTAGGAACCATGTTATTTGAAATCGATTGAGTATTTGTTGGAGAAACCATTACTTATTCCCTAACTTTGTTTGAACGTCATCATTCAATGAAGATGAAGAAGATTCCTCTTGAAATGATTCAGAAACCTCATGAAAAACTTCTCCTTCGTGCGAAGAAATTTCATTGTTGGAAGTTTCAACATTCGTTGTCGAAGATTTCGTTATCTTTGAAGAATCAAAATACTCATCGTAAAAATTGTAAAATAAATCTTCCAAATCTTTCTTTTAAATTTCTGAAACTTGTGAAACCGTTAAATTTGAAGATTTTCCCATTTCGTTTAAATTAGATAAACCGGGTTCTAAACTAAATTGTTTAGAAGCCATATCTGAAATCCTCATCCTAAATTTCACATTTCACGCTCCGTGAATCTTTCGAGTTTCGATTATTGTAAATTCTGAATGCAGCAGATTCTTTTAAATATCTAACAACACTCCAATATCCCCTTTTGCCTTGAAGCTTCCAACATCATCATAATCATTGAGTAGAATAACATTTGCAACCATAACACAATAAAGAACTTGATGTTTGCTTTTTCTCTTTTAATTAGCTCATAAGGAGTTTAAGAAACGTTTGTGAATAATACGAATGATTATAGTGTATAACAATCTGTTGCGATGGCTTCAGCCTAAATAAACAATGATAAGTTTTGTAATGTAAGCAAAGTTCCTTGCAGCTTCGACTAAGGTTCGATCCTCCTTTCACGACACCATTTTTTTTGCCGTGGCGTTCTTGCAGCAGAAAATTGTTGAGAAATGTCACCTCATCAAAGAACCTTAGCAAGAGTTATGTTTTTTTAAACTCAGCACCATATCAGTTCGAACACGCTGAACATGAAGTTGAAGATTCTCTTGGGTGTTTCTTAATAATGAAATGATGACTTCACAACTTCATCTTTTGGAATGAAGAAAAGAATACCCATTGTTACCAGAATAATCATCGACAACAACTAACACATATCGCTTTCCGTTAATACTTTCTACGCGCATCGGACCACACAAATCCATATGAAGAAGATAAAGTGGCTTATTCGAAGCAAAAGCCGTTTTGGACTTGTGATGTTTTCGATGAAATTCGCCCCCTTTGTTCCACAAAGCGGAACCCATCAAATGAATCTTTTTTTTTTAATTTCATCTTATGAATACCTCGAACAAGATTGTTTTTTCACAAGGTTATTGATGTGCGAAATTCAAATAAGAAAGACGATGATGCCACATACCAAGTATTTGCGAAGAATGAAGCCTTTGCCAGAAGACAAACTGAAGAATTTGATACGATTTTGTTAAAGAGCAATAGTATACAAATTCGACGAACGATCACCGGTAAGCAAATCTACACCATCTTCGTTTCGAACAAAACATGTCGACTTTCGAAAGGCAACTTCAAGGCCCTTGTTACAAAACTGTCCAACGCTCAATAAGTTATGTCCTAGACCTTCGACATAGTAAACTTTCTTGATCGTCATTGATCCAATAACAACATCTCCATAGCCAGCATCACCGCAAAATCATTATTGCCAAAAGTGAACCGTTCCAAGAAACTTTTCCACAAAGTTCGTCAAAAGAGCACGATTACCTGTCATATGCTTTGAACATCCCGAATTGATGATCCAAAGACAAATCTGGACAATCTGCAATAAATAAAACACCAAAGACATTCAACAAAACTTTGGGTACCCATTGAAAATGTCCCGGATGAGTTTAGGTGTCTTAGAAATTTATCTATTTTGACTCCGTGACTTTGGGAAATCCAATTAGCTACGGGTTCAGCTAACGGTTGCATTTTAGGAAGCCACCTAAACACAGTTCTAGGTAAAGATTTATTCGAATTACTCCTATAATGCACATTCAAAGAATCACAAGGATTTTTCCTAAAAGGCATCTTGCTAACTTGAGATTTTCTAATACTTACATCATCAAAAACAAACAAATCATTCACATCACAAGAAGCATACAATCTAGAATTACAAGAAACACTCATAGCATCATTAGAAGCATGAGCACCTCTAGTGTCTTCATGATGAGAATTATTACATGACAACAAGTCTTTGCGAGAATATCGCTTAACATCTTTGTTTAATTTTGAATAACTAACAGAAGACAAATCAACATTAGAAGTATTAGACGACCATTTCTTCTTCCAAATAACACCGCTATGCTTAGGTCTTCTAACACTACTTACAGTGTCTAAATCTAAAAAATGAACAAAATCTCTATTAGCACGCAATACATCATTATTCACTTGTTTGTCATTTTGTTTTGATGATGTTCTCTTACGTCTTTTTCTTTTTGTTTTATTTTCAACATTATTTGAAGCACAAGACGGTTTATACGCTGAAATTGGTGAAACACTTTGTGACACATTTATTTTAAACATTCCTGGAGCAATCACGTTTGAATTCTCCAAATTGTCACAACCTTTTTCAACTTCATGACAATCATTTTCACTTTGATTTTCCGAATCAGAAATTGCATTTTCACTCGACTCAGAACCTTTTGATTTCAAAGACTCAATTATTTCCAAATTTTCTTTTTCTTTTTCCAAAAGACTCAGTACTTCTTCTTCTAACTCAATTATGATCTTTTCTAAAATCACTGTTGGAACATATGGTTTGAGTGAACTTGTTTGCTGAAACGGAGAATCAATCTTTTCAAAATCTGGATTTATTATCTCTTGAAAATAATCATCCGAAAAATTTATCTTTTCATTCACATAACTTGCATTCAGATTTCCATAATCATATGCAAACTCAATTTTATTCTCTCTTGCTCTTTTAAATTTCTCAATTTCCAAAGCTTCATTCGAATGAGTGAGAAACATCGGAGTATACCCTAGACCAATAACCCTCTCATCGTAAAGACTAGGTCTCAAATCTTTTGCTTTACAAAAATAACTTGGATTTTCAAAACCTATTCCTTTTCGACCATCATACATTTTATCCTTAGAAGGCATGATCATATGTATTGTCTGACTCGTTTGTCCGATTTTATGAAGTTTGTTTTCACAATCATTCAATCTTTCCAAACACTTTTCAATTTCTAAATCCTTGTTACGCACACACTCTTCCAATTCTAAAATTTTCGTTTCTTTTTCTAAAATTTTCTCTTGAAGCCTTAGTACATTATTATTCATCTCAACTAACTGACGACTCATCTTATCAAATAAAATCTCTTGTTCATCAATCTTTTTCCTATGTTGTTTATCATTATCACAAAGAGCAGAATATCTAATCATATATTGATATCTTTCTTCCTCAAGTTTAGCATATTGTGCTTGACATTCAGTGTGAGTATCAATCACAACATGTTTGACTTTGAGTTGTTCTTGCAAAACTTCCGTTTGAGCAAGCAAATCAACATTTGTTTCGTTCAACACTTTTATTTGTTCATTAAATTCATTGTTTTTCTCCTCAAAAGTGTTTACTTGATTCTTCAAAACATCATATTTATCTTGTAAATCCTTGTTTTGATTTTCTAAATCTTTGCTTTGTTGATTCGCTTTCTCAATACGTTTCTGACATTTAGCAATCTTGTGGTTAAACTTCTTAATCAATTTATCAACTAAATGATCTTTGTCTTCAGAATCATTATGATCAACTTCTGACTGATCATGATCTGTTTGAGATACAATATGATTTTCATTAAAATTTTCACTAGCAGATTCAATTGCATCATGAAAAATTTCTTGATCATCATCATTGTTCACAAATAAACCATAATTAGTAGAGTTATCATAATATTCTGAAGTTTCATATTCAGATTCACTTTCAAAATCAGATGTGTAATAAGATACCTCAGCAATGGTTTCTTCTGCAGATGATGAACTTTCCTCTGAATCTGAAAGAACATTTTCCATTTTAGCCATGAAGACCATATTTGCATTGATCTCTTGATCTGAATCACTACTAGACTCCATCCAAGCTTGGTCCTTAGCAAGAAGCACTTGTTCATCACTATCTTTCTTAGCTAGTAACATCTTTGTCTTGTAGTAGTTGTAGTCTTTGACCTTTGCTTTCTTGCAGTCTTTGGCAAAATGTCCTTCCTTCTTGCAATTATAGCACTTAACTTTGCTCATATCCCGTTTCTTCTCATCGACTTTCTTATCCTCTTTCTTTTCCTCTGACTTCACGTACTCTGGTTTCTTGTTTGCTGAAGAAGAAGCTGAAGAAGTTCTCAAATTGTTGTTTGTTGGCTTAGCATAATACTTCTTTCGATTAAAAGCTTTTGCTAACAACGCGGTAATCTTTTTCAAATCACTGATATCTTCATCATCACTTCCTTCAGACTCTGATTGAACTACAACTTTCTCTTTGCGTTTGCTCACTTTTGTTTTCTCAGCAACCAATGCTAATGGATCTGAAGTAACCACAACTGCTTTCTTTTTATGGCCCATTGCTTCATTTACATCACCTTGGTTTTGCTTCAGAATGTTGTAAAGAGCATCAATATTGATATCCATTAAGTTCTTGGTTTGCCTCATCAGTGTACCATACTGTTTCCATTCTGGTTGCAGATTGTTTAGAAACTTGTAATTCAACTCACAATTATCTTTCTTATAACCACACTTCTTCAAATCATTAATCACTTGTAAGTAATGAAGATAAGTATCAAGAAATTGTTCTTCTTCAGTAGCTTTGAAAGTCTCATACTCATATAAAATTGTAACTTTCCTATCTTGTTCACCATACTCAGAACCACGCATCTGCCTTTCAAGAGCATCCCATAAATCTTTAGCAGTATCGTTGCTATCAATAAGAGAATAAATGTCATTTGGAAGCCCTTGAATCAAAAGAGATCTTGCAAGACGATCAATCTTTCGATTCTTTTTCTCTTCAGCAGTCCAAAATTGGGGATCCTTAAGAGTAGGAGGTGCATTTGGTGCGGTTCCAGCAAGTGACACTTGAGCAATAACAGGCAATGGGTGATCACCATTCTGAATAGAATTAATCATTGCTTCACCATCCGTTTGCTCTTCAAGATAGTTCATAAACCGTTCACGCCACTGAGAGTATTCACCCCGATATAACAACGGAATCCACATTGTCGAACTAACCGTAATCAGGTCTCGACTCATCTTGTCTCGAACAAAAAATCCCGATGCTCAACGAATAATCCGAACAAGCTCGCTCAAGAAATCTCCACAAACTAACTAACTCACAACCCGATAAACGCACTTAATTAAACACCACAAAATAATATCCCGCAATTATCTCAAAAATTCAATCTTTTCTCAATTATCGACCCGCAATCAAAGCCGTAATACAAAAACTATACTAAAAAAATTAACCTTATCCAAAAAACTTAGACAAAACTTACATGCAATAATAAGGCTTAAAAATTCATTTAGAATTTTAGATACTCAATTCCTATGAAATCACATTTTTGGAAACAAATTTCAGCCCAACAACGATTCTATGTAATTACCCGGCCCAATGTAGTAATAAAAAAAATCTTCAGCCCACTTGTTTTTATAAAATTTTCGGTAGACACTAAAAGCCCAACAAATGTAATCCCTAAATTGACAAGTATATAAAACACTACAATCACTTCATTCACAAACCCTAGTTATAACCTAAAAAAATCAGTCAAAAAAAAATTATACTAAAAAAAATCAAATCGCAAGCCAAATTGTCACAAATTTCGTTCAAGTAATTAACAAAACTTACAAGTCCTAACTGTTGACAAATTTTCTACCTTATTTAACATAACCTGGCCCAATTAGATATACAACCCAACCAAAGTTTTATCTAAAATATCCACATAAAGAAAGATCCTAGCCCAATTCGATATGTATTTTAATTTCCAGCCCAAATCTTTATATTAGACCAATTCAAGCCCGGTATTAACCCTAATGATCTTGATATATAAGACTACAAACCACACATGTCTAACCCTATCTCATTCGCCTCTTTTTGTTATTTCACTCAGTCACCAACTTTTCTTATCACTCTTTATTTTCATTTGATGTAAATAAAAAATATCACACAAATCTATCTCTTCTCACAAAAAAATTTGTTAATCTAAACAACACAGATTCTTCTTTTCTTTGTATCACAACCAACAAACACAAACATCAAATCACAAACGTTGGAGCTTTTATTTTACTTATTTTGAACGAATCACACAAGGACCAAAAGATATGATAGCTTGAAGACTTTAACAGGGACACGGGTAGGTTTTGTTGTTTTGATTTCGATTGTTGTTCTTTTTTTTATGTAAATCGAAACAAAGAAAAAGATGATAACACTTTTGTTCTTGTCTTTTCTTTTGATTTTCGAATATGAAACAAGAAGTGAAAGCTTCAAAATTGATCTATGATGAGTTGGTTTTATTTCGTTTTAAGAAGAGTTTTTTAGTTCTTTGAATCTCACACTAGATAAGAAAAACCAAACTGAGATCTATTTTTTTTAATTCTGTTTTGGATTCGAATCTATTTTTTGTTTTAGTTAGAATCTGATAATCCAAACGATTTATTTTTTATTTATGAATCGAAAACAAAGAAGAGATATGAGCACATGTTCTTGTCTTACTTTATGTTTTCAGATATTCAAGAAGTTTAAACTTCAAAAATAAATCTATGAAGACTTTGGTGTGTTTGTGTTTAAAAGTTCTTAAAGATCTCTAAATCTCAAAAGGAGATACCAAACAAACACTGATCTGAGATTGTTTCCTTTGCCCCTTTTTTTATAAGTACGAATCTTTTATACTGAGTGCGTTTGTGATGAGGATGATGAGCTTTAGATTGAGTCGGATTTGTTCCTGTTGATGAGGAGGGTTGAGATGTGATGTAGATCTAGTTGTGCATGAGGTTACAGATCTGTGATGATAGGAGTTCACACACTCAATAATCTTGAAAGATTAGTACCACATGAACAAATCTGAGATCTTGAAGCCGGTGATCTAGATTGGTTAACTCGTTCGGTGATCTAGATCGGTTGCTTCTTGGTTAGGATTAGATCGGTTGCAGCTTTGTTGATTAGATCGGTTTGAACTTTTTTTTAGAAAAACGCGTGAAGACCAAAACGCGTCTTTGACTTTGACTAAGAAGTCAAACTTGGTCAAAGTTTGTTACAAATCAGTTCAGAATCTGTTAGATCTAAAAATAACCGTTTGTCTAAGCAAAATAAGCAGATTTGCTAGATTCAGTACAAAATAAGCAGATTTATGAACTGATAAAGCATACAAAATAAGCAAATAAACCAACTGATAAGCTTTCTGGATCTGAAAAAGAAATTTGCAGACAGAAGAATCACAGAAACAGATTCATAAACTGATTGAAAACAGATTTATCAGAGAAGTCCATTAGGCAACTTGGTTATAAGCTAAAAACGACCTAAAAGCTATCTAAATAAGCAATAAGCACACTGAATAAGCATGAAATCAGCCTAAAAAACGCCAAAATTAGCATCAAATTAGAAGCAAAAAAAAGTAAAATATCAATCAGACCAAGAATAAGCTACGATATAGCAGTATTCTGATTACGCGATTAAGCAGTGCAGATTTAAGCAGAAAAATAAGCTTGAGAATTTTCAATCAGAATTTAGATAAGACATCAAGATTAAGCATATTTAACCTATAACAATAAGCCCCTACATTAAGCACGTAAATAAGCTGTATACTCAAGATAAGCACTAATTAGTAAGGCAGTAGATTAAGCTAAATACTCAATCTCTAACACAATCAAAACACTAAAATAAGCACTAATCTACAATCATTGGCTCTTGATACCACATATTAAGCAATAGATCTTGATTGATGATTAGTGTGTGAAGATCAATGTGTAATTAGTGTGTGTGTTTAGAGAGAGAATTACCTAACTTTCTTTTTGATTAAATGAAGTTGTTACATCTAACCATGACATAAATTACTATTTATAGCCCTTGGTTAGCTTGTTGACTAAACTTTCCTTACATAACATATTTAGTCCCTGCACTTTATAATAGTGCTTACAAGTAGAACATTTCTTTATTTCTAACAGGGTCTTTCATTTTGATGCAAACTATTGGGACAAATGTTATAACTTATTTATTTCTATTAAATCAACGAGGGTACTTTTTAAATGGCTCATTTAGAGGTTGTTCTCTTATATCTTGCATTATTGTATTATGAAGTAATGCCCCCGGTTACCATTCTGCTACGACACACTTTGGCGGTGTTACATATTGGTATCTAGAGCCAAGGTTATAGAGAACCCGGTCATATATTTTTACCTGGACTATAACCGTTTTCACAAACATTGCATCACATAAAACTTTTCATGTGCATACACTACTTGCATACACTATTTGCTTACATGATTTTTATACGTGCTTACCCTATCTTGCGTATATTTCTACACTTGTCTTATATACTATACTTATATAAAACCCTGGATTGTCACAGCACTATGACCACACCTTTTCTTGCTACTACACCACGTGCCAGAGTATTTGCTCTGTTTGTTATCATATCTGATTCTGACGATGAGATTACTACCTTACCCGTTAAACCCGCACCCCCATCACCAGATCACACACTGACTTTGTATGGCTACCCACTGGATTTTGGTGACGACTCATCAGACGAGGATTTGAGTGAGACTGCTGAGTCACTCCACACCCAGACTGCCTCGACAGCAGTTGTTCATCTACCACCTACCCGACCCTACCACAAGCCATTGCTTTGCCCGTCGACTATGAAAGATAACTCTACGCCATATGCTATAGAGCAGCCATGAATCGATGGAGAGCTGCATCACCATCTACCTATCATCTGCTACTTCCATCAGAGATACCATTATCAACTTCATCACCACCATCACTTTTACCATCCTCATCTCGTAAGAGATCTAGATTGCCCTCACCATCACTATCATCATCAGTATCACCACCACCAACAGCAGTACCACCACCAAAGCATATTGAGTCAGATGGGGACGACATAGCGACCCCGCGTGCTAGTTTGACATCTGCCATGCAAGAGATGATGACCCTTCGTGCTAGAGTTGGATCATTGGAGCAGCACGATGTGGTTACTCGAGAGTCACTTAGGATTATGAGAGGTAGGTTCACATGGTCACAACTTCAAGCAGAGTATGCTGAACAGGAAGTTAGAGAGTTACGGGAGTTTTGGGTGACCGACATATTTGAGATGGCTGAGCTACGGAGTCGAGCGCAGGACATAGAGGCTAGCTTGTAGGATCTTGAGAGGCACCTTGGCACATAGACAAACATATTAGCGTCATTTATAGCTTCTTTTGGATTGTATCCTACTAAACTTGAGTAGTACTCGGTTGGTAGCGTTAATGAAAAACTTGTACTATTTTACTCATGTAAAATGATGTATTAAGTATTAACCTACGTTGTTGGTTATGATTATGCTATTTTATGATGTTGATTTATTTATGCCATGGTTGTTTTTATCTTTTACCTCTGCGTGTCGTGGTCTCATTTTACATATATGTTGTGCTCATTGCGTGTTGTGATTTTACCTTGGATGAAATCTTATTATATATCATTTTCCTTGTGATCTTAAGCAAACAATGTCAACTACGAACCAAGGGATGAGTTTTACGAAAATCGAGCAGATTGTAGCCCAACGAGTGGCTAATGCTATCGAGACTATTGCTAACTACGAGGCAAAGACCCGCGTGGCTCGTAACTTAATGAACCGGGTCGAACAACAGAAAGACAAGGTAGCAAGGAATGCTAGCAACAAGAGAAAGTGGGAAGGTGACCACGGTGGAAGTTCTAGCCAAAACAAAGAGCATAAGGTGATTAGAGCACACACTGCCGAGCCAAGCATCAAGAAAGGCTATACTGAAAATCTACCATTGTGTAACAAGTGCAAGTTCCACCGCACCGGCTCGTGTGCGGCAAAATGTGGCAATTGCAAGCAGGTTGGTCACCAAACTAGATATTGTAGGACCCCAGTCCCGAGAGCGAAATAGAGGCCCTCAATGGCAAAATATAAAGATGAAGTTACCTGTTATGAGTGTGGAAGGCTAGGACATTACAAGAATGTTTGTCCAAAAAGGAAGAACCAGAACTAAGTGAACAAGCAATGGAAAGGAAAAACTTGTGGAGACTCTAGGGTCATGGCAAATAATGTTAATGTTCAGGGAGAGACCTTCCCGTATTACTAGTGAAACCTAAGCCGAAACTTTTTTAGACTCTACTTCCTATAGGAACTTGTGTTGTACTTTCTTTTAAATTTCGCTATACGCGTGGGTGATTTAATATATCTATCAAACTTACGTGTCATGAAAACCTTGTCGATTTTACTTTAACTCTCTATGTATTTATGCAAGTCACTCCCTAAACTATTATAATTCTTCAAACATTTTTACAACTACACTATAAACCATTTCACTACCACATGATAAACTATTTTACTAATCATTATCTTACTATCGTCAAAGGAACTAGCATCTTATAAACTATTCCACAATCTCTTTTTAAACTATTTCCACTATCGTTAATAAACTCTCATCTTATAAACTATTCCACAATCGCTTTACCCCTTGTCGAAAATCTCAATGGTTGGTTGTTAGCTGCTGGGTATGATTGGTTGATTTTTGCTTATAGTTTGTTCGCACTTTATTATAAGTGTTGTGCCATTTTCAATGAGCATGAATACTGCAGACTTCGTGTTTTGTATTCTTTTTGTGGTGTATGCTTATATTAAGTGTGGGGGAATTGTTAGTTGTGTGAAAGTGGATTGAAAAAAAGAGAGAAAAAAATGATGAAAAAAGAATGTTTATAAAAAAATGAAAAAAAGAGAGTAAGAAGAAATAAATAAAATGAATAAAAGTTGATGTGTTGGTTTCTTATTATATCATTTGTACGAGTTTTAGGTTTTGTGGTTTGATGACCTCACGGGTTTGTGGATTGTCGTAACTAGCAACATGGGTTTCTTAGACTTGTTGACATGTATTCTAATTATAAAACCAATTCCCTTATATATTTCCCATGCCTTATCCACACCCTCATTATCCCTTATCCCACCATTATAACCCAAATAAAAGCCCTCTTTTGATATTTATACCTGGTGCTTACGCCATGTCGGTGTAGTTTTGTTTCTTGTACAATCTTATGGTATGAAATGAATCATGTCTGAGCAATTGAGTGTGATTCCCTTTTACTCTCTATTACATCATATATAATATAGTGTGATGTGTGTTTTACAAGCTTTAAATTTATAGACTTGTGAGAAAAATGTGTGCAAAAACAAAACCATCAAGCCTTAATCCAAAATTTAAAAGCAAAATTCAACACGCTTGCTGACAAGAAATTTGCTCAACCTTCTGGATCTCTTCCTAGTAACACTCAACCAAATACAAAAGGTATCTTATCTAAACCGTACCAACCACCGCAAGCTCGAAACGAGCATGTAAATGCTGTATTTATACGGAGTGGTAAATCCTATGACCCACCCACCAACCCAAACGATGTTCAAAATGATTATGAAACTCCTATCATTTTGATAGTGATGATGCAGAAGAATCAACACCTCAACCCAAATCTCAAACTCCAAAACCAGTTAAAGAAAAATGCTTTAAATGATTTTGATGGTCCTAGTAAACTGAATGGATCTTTGCAGCCTATAAAGGATGATAGCCAAGATGTATAAATACAAATGACTATTCGTTGAAAATGGCACAACACTTACAATGGATGGGCTAGTTTGGAATCATTATGGAATCATTATGATGAAGAAAATCAACACATCAACCCAACTTTAATGTATTAAGAAAGCTTTAAATTTATATTAATTAGTTTCACTGGATTTCAAGTAACACACGGTTAAAGTATAACCCTAGTATGTAGTATAGATTTAGGGTAAGACCAGGTCGTTTCACGAGATTGGTGTTTTTCATAAAGTTTATTAGTTTTGCAAGGAATATCTTTAGACTTGTCACGAATCTAAAGACGAGAAAGTACGACTTTACTTTTGGGATTCAAATGATTAACAAGTATGTTTATTTGGGGATGAGAGCAGAAGTGATGAACATATGAATAACGATGAACTCATGAATTTAGATATAAACACTAAAGTAAACGGTAGTTTATTCAAGAGTTTATCTATTTTATATAAAAGAGAATCCGTTTGGCCTTTAATCTTAGATATATAAAATGCTTTAAGAAAGATTCATGTTTGGAAATAAAAAATGATAAACTTGCTCAATCAAGTTCGTTAGACATGAGATTGAGCATTAAACATTGTTATATTCGGGTTGATAAACAGTTTACAAGTTAATTCTCACAAAACAAGTAGCGAGTTATCATAGACAAACAACTCAGAATCCACCACAAAAGGGAATCTTTCGACCTCTTTTCACTTTGTATGAAAGATCAAGTGTTTAACAAAGGATCCGATTAAGCAAATATCAAGTTTACTCATTGTTATTACAAAAAATATCGTTATTCATCATGTTCATGACTCGACCCTCATTTATCCCAAATAAACATAAGACAACTACCCCATAATCACGAGAACAAAACACATAACATCCATGAAGAATTCAGTAAAGATCATATTCAAAGATAAACAAGATTTATTACCAACTTCAAGGCAAATGAGAGTGTTTTACAAACGTTTTTCCATGAACACGATATCAAACCCATAATTTCTCCTTCGAATCACCTACTAATTCTGTCACAATTACTTTTTAACTCGAAATCTCACTTCTATTCTCAGAATTACAGCCGGGAACCTTGATGAACTAAGAACAAGCTCACAATTTCCCTAAACACCTCCCTAACTTTGATTCTAATTTTACTTTGATTATTTGTTGATTGTGTTTGTGTGTGTGTCTCAAAACCCTAAGATATGCCTCCTTTTATAGGCCTGAAGTCGTGGGTTAGGGATAGGTAAAAGGCCACACCATGAATGCTAATCATAATGATTTTGAGTAACTGCAGGCTGAAGTACGCCGTACTTCATAGAAAGTAAGCCGTACTTTGGCTAGCATTCAATTTTCTCTCTCTTGATCTGAAGTACAACCTACTTCATAAAAGTAGGCCGGTTTTGGCTTCATCATATTTAATTCTTAGTTTTCTTCCTTCTAGATCCTTCATTTGATGATCGTTAGAGTATTTAACAAGTATCTTTTAGCGTTTTTAGTCCTTCTTGCTTACTTCGTACCTGAAACAACTATTACATAAATAAGTACCTAAACATATGATATTTACTACATTTATATAGATAAACCACTATTTTACAAGGGATAATATATGTATATTTGGAGCTTTATCAAATCCCCCCATACTTAGCTATTGCTTGCCCTCAAGCAATCAAAGCGAAAGTACTTCGTTTTTATAGGTGAAAGAATAAACAAGTCAATGATCACAAGTAGAAGATAACGCGACAAAGCAACTCATGAATTTTCAAGGAATATTTTTAATTCACTCTCGCTCAAATTTAGTGAAGTATATATGATTGGTAAGTCACTCAAACACCCAGTCACGATTCATTCAAATTGCTATATGCTTGTACAAGAAACTAAACTAAACCGACATGGCGTAAGCACCAAACATAGTCATCAAAAGAGAGGGTTTTATTTGTTACATATGAATTGGATAGGAATTTTAGGTTTATTTTGGTATTTTTGGTTTAACATGTCAAAAAGAGTTACAATGAAATCATTGTCAACAATATCCGCACATATACTAACTTTCTTCAAGCTTTGGCTTATTTTTGCCTTATTACTTTTATACTTTTCTTTCTTTCTGCTTTCCCCCATACTTATGTTAAGCATACTACTTTAAACGAAACTTGAAGTTTGCAACCTTCGCACTTCATTATAATAACAATACCAACTTTATCGTACCACAATACATACGGATAATGCGTCAAATAATTTTATTATAAAACTCTTGACAAGGGTAAGGCTAAGGTTTAATGATGTATATTTTTTCAAGTTTTTTTTTCTTCAAATAATAACACTAAAGGTATGTGCTAACAATGGGTTTTACCTTTTTATCAGAAAATGTCTATAACACGCGAACGCGTTCTCACTGCGGTCTTGTAAAGATTTCAAGTACAAGTTCTAGATTTAAAAAATCACCGGTACACTCATATAATTTTTTAACCGATACCAATACTATAGAAAAGGCGACCAAGCCACACATGCTCGAGAAAATCCATGAACGAGACACATGTAATTGCTCAATTCCTTAACTCGAGAAAGCTAAAGGCAAAAAATTATTTCCCGAAGATCTAAAGGCGAACCTTCTATTTTTGAAGTAATGGGTATAAATATGCTAGTAAAGGTATCAATCCAGAGTCAGATTTGCTTTATGTGACCAATAAAATGTTTTTCTTCCAAAACTTATTTTTTTATGTTAATTATTATTTTACCTAACTATTTATTTTAAACATATATATTTTGAAAATTTAGTTTTTCTATTTATATCCCCCCATACTTAATATGAGCATTGTCTCTAATGCGAGAAATATTATAAGGAAAAGATAAATTGGATATAACTTCCCTTTTGACGAATTCAGCAAAATTTGCACAAAGCTCATTGGTAGCATTCGAACATGAATTCGTACAAAGCTCCACTTTTCTTTTTCTTCCTGTGATAGTAATAAACAAACAATACACGATGCACATAGATAGATAATAATACTTAATAATAATAATAAGAGTGCGAAAAAGTTAGAATATTATTTTAATGCCAACAGAGGCAAATTACACATCATAATAATATTAATATTGTTTTTAGAAAATTATTTTTAAACTTGTGACCCATACATGGTCATCTCGACACTACTCCTCATCCTGCTACGGCTGCTCCTCAAAATAGCTTGGGGGTGCATAACGCCAACTGAATGTTGTATTGTCCAACCATATACTCAAAAACTCCTACATACCTGTCAGAATGATATGTGATTTCATTTTAAGCTTGGTTTGGATAAGTGAAAAGTTGGGGACGATGAATTTATCCTTTTTGGGGCATTCTCAGATCGAAATGCAGCTTGTTCGATGATCCCTAACAGTTATGGAAATAACGAAAGTCGAAATATTCTATTTCAAAAAAAATGAAAAAGTTTATAAAAATGGGAAAATAGGGTGTTTTATAACTTGTGATTTCTAAACTCTCTCCACAAAAGTCTTTGCTACTTTTCAAAGATTTAGTTTGGGGAAGTTTTGAGGTATTTGGTTATAGAACATATAATATTGCGTGAGGACACGCAATCGTTTAGTTTGGGGAATTTTGATATGTGTGAAAACACATATCCGTTTTATATCAAAAATGGCCCTAAAAAGACAAAATTGTGCTTTAAATGCTTGAATATTGCTTGTTTTGTCTTTAAACTTGTGTAGGTATGGATATTGCAAAAATCACAAGAAAACGGTCAAAGCCGGACAATCACGGACACGAGACGGAAAAGAGTGTACAAGAGCCGAGGATTTGATAGCAAGAAAGGTCAAAAGTCAACTCCAATCAACCTTTAGTCAACCAAAGTCAACTCACTAAATGACAAAAACCCAAAAATACCAAATCAGTCCCTCAAAGAAAACCAAATTGCAAAAATGGTCCCTAAACCCTAACGGTGTTAACTCTTTAATATATAAAGAGTTAACACCCGTTAACTCTTATATATAAACCCTGTTAACTTGTCCCGGCCCAATTCCTTTTCTCTTTTATAAACCCAGGTCCGAGCCCAATAATACCCCGGGTCAAAAGAAGTCAAACGCACCCTTATAAAAAGAAATGGCGCGGGAAAATTGGTTGTTACTATTCACCATCGTCTTTAATTTACCTTGAGTTAAAATCAAAGGGCAAATCAAAATTGATTACGTGGAAGGAAGATTCAAGTATCAAGGACTGACATGGCAAGAAAACGTCACACAAGGGCTCTCATTGGTCAATCCCCCACATGAAGTGACACGCGGGACATGAAAGAAACACACTTATGATTGGGATTTTGCATTAAAGTGAGTGCAAAAGAAGCACAAGGTCTGACACACGGAATGCCACACTGGCAATCCGTGTGCTCACCCCAATTAATCCAACGGTGATAAGAAGGCATCCAATGATGAGAAAGAATGAAGGGACAAGATTAAGGGAGAAAGGAGTATGATCCAAGTCCTAGAAGATTCATTTGCAGGCTATAAATAGCCCTTCACATTCACACACACGATAACTAGTTTTTAGCCTTTTTTAAAAAATTTAGCTTAATTGTATTTTTAGCTTTTAAAACTTTAGCTTAAGTGATTTTACTTTTCCAGCTTATTGTACTCTCAATTTTAACTTATTGTAATCAGTTTTATTATTAATGAAAGCATCCTTAGTTTTGATATAAACTGTTTTACCTTAAAAGCTTTTATTACTCTCAAATGTTCTTATCTAATGTTACACAAGCTCTAATAAGCTCCACACAAGCTCTTTGAGTCTCTAAGCTCAAATTGAGCTCAAGTTAATCATCTAATTTACTTAAACCTTTAAAATCAGTTTATTACCTTTGCTATTATGGATTTGAGCTTTTGGATGATAAGCTTATAATGGAAGAGCT